>JASDQU010173881.1:5304-19416 GCA_032191745.1 Picea mariana | reverse complement strand
TCTCCTCTTGTGAGTTTCAACCTTGTGAGCATCAGAAACAAAACACTTGCAAAATAATCAAGTCTTCAAAAACCAGTGCTCTGATACCAACTTGATCTAAAAATGAAGAAGACTTGAAATCTTGAAAATATTTGCAAGTAAAGTTTATGTGTTAAAAGAAAATGGATCAACTTTGCAACACATTATTAATAGGATTTAGTCATTTAAGACACAAATAAACATCAACATTACCAATGAACATAAGCACATAAACACAACAAATGATAAAGGAGTTCACCCCTCTCTTAGGCTACATCTCCTGGTCCACCTTCCAATGGATCAATATTATTGATTGCTCAAAGTGCTCAAAAACATGCTTTTCAATGCTCAAATTGGCCAACAGACTACTCCAATGGCTTCAGAGCATCCAAAAACCCCTAGCTGGGCTTTTTCGACACCTCGTTTGGCCAAAAAATGAATAAGTTAGGCTTCTTGGAAGTCCCCCCTTCAAGCTTGTTGTCTCTACATCTACAAATTGCACCCTTGTTCATGCAACCTAGCACACATGCAATTTAAAGCGTGAAAACCCGGCACCAAATGCAACCGCGGTAACGGTGTGAACTGTAGGATGGTTATGGGCGTGCCAACCCCTAACCGCCTAGCTCTCGGGCATATGGGTTCATGATATGACCATGCGCATTTACAAAAATGGGGCTCCATCCATAGGCGAATAATATAGTAACAAGTGGCGGGTAGGTTTAAAACCGTTTGAACCATATTTCAACCACACGTGCACTATGTAACATAGTCATGGTTATATGTGAAATGGCACGCGACCAAGGGCTGGGGCTAAGCCCCGGTCGGTCGCGGCCCAAACCACTCCTACATTCAAATTCAAATATAATTTGCACCACATATATAATAAGAAACGCACATGGCGTGCTGGTTGGTAGCTCCTTGCCAAGTCGTTTCCCCTGCCCGGAGGTCGTGGGGTCGACTCCTGCCCATGACAAAACTTTTAAACCAAACAAGTGACACGTGGCAGCCACGGATTGGGCCATGTGTCAACATACCATTAGCCACCAAAATGACACGTTTATAACGCTCATATGCCAAGTGTCTGCCAATAAATGAAGGCCACGTCATTACCTACCACCTGGACGTACGATCCCTGCCACATCAGCGTACAGTCATGCCACGTCAGCATTCGTACGGACTGCATAATCAGCGTCCCCTTTTTTTACTTGTTTGACTGTACAACTCACCTTCTAACAAAGGCACCCACAGGTAACATATCTTTCATCCTTGGCCCTCATTTCACCCAGATGCTTAGACATCCCCTGATCACATCACCCCGTTACATGGATTGGATGAGGTCTCTTCCGAGAACTTTCCTTTTCCAGTGGACACTAGCCCAATAGGACGCCTTATCTTTTCCTCCAAACTTGTATTGTAGGCTTGTGTAATGTCTTTGAGATGTTAACTAATGTATTAGGGATTTTATGCACATGTTTAATAATATTGATGATGAGATGTGATTGACATTGCTATGATCCCTATGACTGATGAGCCCATGTAGGGCGTAGCTTTTGATGTGCAGGACCATTCCTGACGGAAAGTTGCCATTTGGACTGGTACACATGGGGAGATGATCAGTTCGTACCTCCATGGGGCTTAAGAGCCCACCATATGGATGTTGATACCCATCAGAGGGCAGATACAGGACAAATATGGATTAGGGGCTTTGCACTGGAGAAGAAGAGGACATTCCACCAAAGACACCCAGACAAATCTTGATCTAGGGGGATTGGCCCTTTTTCAGTGGAACGTTAGCCTTGGAAGGCCTAGAACATCACTCATCATGACCATGATGTCACCTAGCATGATGGACGTCTTGGGAGGTAGATTGGGCAGTATTGGCACGTGTGGCAGGTTGGAGAAGCCCAAGGAGGGCTAACAATTTTCTCCATGATGCTCCATTTTCCCTAGAAGGGGCTAACGTCTCCCTTAGAGGGGCTTGTTATCTCTTTTCAGCTTGATTAGGATTTTAATTTGACAATTTAATGTAAAACTATATGATTTTAGTATTTTGGCCTCTTCGGCCTTTTACATGACCTAAAATGTAAATTTAGGTCATGATACTATATAAATGAAGGATTTTCACCTTCATTTTTTGATAACAACTCACTCACTCCTTAAAGAGGTCTGAAATTTGCGCCCTCTCTTGGGTTATTGGCTGATTTAGTGATGCACACTTGTTGAAGGAGGATTTTCTTGGCATAATTTGCCATTTCTCTTAATGGAAGGTGTTACAACTAGGGTTTGCAATGCTTTTTCTTGGTGATATGTAAGTATTTTTCTGCAAAAATTCTTCAATGAATGGTTGTAGTTTCATTTCTTGCATATGTTTATAATTTTGTTGAACAAAACCCTAGGTTAAAAGCACACAAGTAGGTCCTTATCTCATGTCCCAATTGAGATAATTTTCAGCCATTGATTGAAGAAGGAGAGATCCTAGCCGTTGTTACACTCTCATTTCTCTCTTCATTTTTTTCTAGCCATACCTTTCATAAGCTGAGAAGAAGGAGATGCCTTAAGCCTAGGTTTTCTACACTTTGGGCCAATTTTTCTAGGGTTTGTTGATAGAGCCTTGATGTAGCAACACTTTGCTTCATGAAACTTTCTTTTCTTGGTTTTATGATTCATCTTCATCTAGCTGTGATTGCCATCGAGTTAAGGAAGGAGGAGAGAGCATCGAGGCCTAGTTCTCCTACACCAAGGCGAGCCTCTTTCCCCTAGGGTTTTGACTTTGAGGCCTTACTTCAGCAACACCTCAAAGCTTCTCCCTCTAGTCCTTAGCCGTTTTTACCTTTTCCTCCTTTATCTCTTGTGTCCTTCACTATTTGACTCTATTAACCCTAAGGCACTGATCTAAAAAGACACATTGCTTTGAAGTGAACCAAATCACAACAACTTTTAAAATCTTGAATCAAACCCTAACTACTAACCCTAGATTAGGAACTAACCTAATTAACCTTTTGCTGCCATCATCCTTAGCTATAATATCATTGGTGCAGCTAAACATTTTGTGTTCATAAGCAATTGAATGGTGATTAAAGGCATTGATTGAATGAATTGTTGATTTATTGCATTGAATGCCATTTTGTTTCAACATTTATTGAAGAAGTGACATAATTTTCATTGTTATTTATAAACATTGACTTTGTCAATATTTATTATCAATTTCTTATAAATGTATGAGATAGTCATTAATTTACATGAAGTAATAACCCATTGATCAAAGATTGCATATATCAATTTACTGTTGCTTTGTCTCAGGAAGGTGTATCTCTTTGGGGATTTTACTTTATTATTGGCCTTTGGCCAGACTATCTTCTCGGTAGTGACTTGTGAGGGGGGAATAACTACTTTATCTTGTAATCCTTTGCCTTCTCAAAAACCGAAGTCATCGGGGACATCTCCCCTGGGCCTTACCACCCTAAATATAAAGAACCATCCCATTGTGGTGGCATTGGGTGGGATTGGTTCCTGTTACGCCAGTTTGACTCTCCAATTTATATCCTTTTATCCTTGCTAGAAACCGTGTGATAAAAGGTACTTCTTCTTTGATGAATCTTGCTAGGTCATTCTATTCAAGAATGAGTCCAATCCTATACTTCCAGGAATGAAAGTTTTCCACACCTTCTAGCTTGTCAACAAGCTTAGTGCTTGCAGACATCTTTTACCTGGATCTAGGAAAAAGACCAAAAAATGAAAATGCTCAAAATTGAATTATGAACTTACCAGGAGGTGCACTTGGCTGAGGCGGGTAGCCTGGTGTGGCTATATTTCAGAAAATCCAACTTTTATCCCTTCAAACTTGATCAACGGATTTATGGACTAATGCTTCTGGTTTTTTGGTACTTCTGGTACTCTGGTACTTTTAGTTTTTTGGTACTTCTGTTACTTTGTGAAAACTAGGGTTTCACTTTTGGGGAGATCTAGCCACTGAAAAGTTGTGTTGAGGATGCCAAAGTGATCCTTGGGGAAGGGCACATTTTTCTAGATGGTTTTGGGAATGTAATTATTCTTCAATAAAAATCCCTAATTTACATGTACGACAACAATGACGTTTTTCTTCTTCTTGTGAAAGATGCTCTCTTCAACTTAACTCTAAAACCATATTAAGGTTTAAGATATTATTAGGTTTCTTTTCAATTCACTAGATAACCATAACATAGATAGGACCACTAAGAATTACATAATCACAAGAGACACATCATTTATCCTGGGAAAACCTCATGGGGGAGAAAACCCAAAAAAAACTTCCTTAATATAGATAGCCAATACAATGGTAAGAGATAACTCAAACAATACAGAAAATCCTCTCCCAAGAATCTGTCTCTCTCTCTCTCTTCCTTCTTCTCCAAGTGTAGCTCCAAACTTACGCACTCATGAACAAGTGAGTGTGTGTCCAAATAAGGCACTAGCCTCTCTTATTTATACAATCCGGCAGGTGTAAACTGAGGTGTCTTTTCATTGGCAGGGTTGACTTCTCTTCTGGGTGGTTGAAACCACTTTAATATATTTTGAGGGATGACTTCTCATTCTGCCTATTACAATTAGGGTTTGACCAATCCACAAAAGGGGATTTGGTCATTTACAATACACGACATGATCAATCCTCAAAAGGGGATTTATCTAATGAATAATACACCAATAATAAATAGAATACTCTTTGCAGTTACAATATTTCAACAATAGGTAACCCTAGGCCCTAGCGGTTTTCCTTCTTATTTAGCTCAAGCTTGAAGTAAATAATGGCTTGATGAAGAAAATGATGCTAGAGTGCTACAATGGTAGGGATATAGCACATTTCTTCAAGAGGTAGGGTTTCTAGCACAATCTAGTAGGTGAAAAGATATTAAGACAAGGACAATAACATGTGCTTGATCTCCTAGGGTTTTAAGCTAGAAATTTCATAATCTTAGAAAAAATGAAAAGTAAATGTACTATAACCATTCAAAGTAAAGAAGAATTGCAAAAATTCACTTACATTCACCAAGAATAATCTAGAAATTAGCCTAGTTGAAGACTTTCCACCAAGAAAAATACCAAAAAACACCAATATAAGCCTCCTCCAAGAGTTGCACACCACTTAATTTCAGTCGAAGAGCCTTAAAGGAGCCAAATTTCAGACCTCACTTAGTGAGTCTGAGAATCATGAAAACATACAAGGGGAAAATCCCCTATTTATACAATGAAAATGATCTTTAATTACAAAATTAGGTCAAAAAGGCCAACATGGCCAGTTTACATGAGAAAATCCAATTTTACATAAATTTGACAAATAAAACCCTAATTTGAACTTTTTAGGGTGATGTCATTCCCCTCCCAGGGTGAAATTAGCTTCCTTGCTGGAACGTTGGCCCTCCAAGTGGAAAGTTGGGGCTCAAAACCCCTCTAGAACTACCACACATGCCAACCAATGTCGTCCTCAAGTTGGGAGCCTCAACTGGGTGACGTCAAGGATCTGAATGATGACATAAAGGGCCTTCAAGGCCCAACATCATGGTGGGAGGGAAATACCCCCCTGGGTCCAGGCCTGCCAGGATGTCTCTGGTGAAACGTCCTCCTCTCTCTCTGGTGCAAGCCTCTGGTATATGTCTACCCCTGGTTAGGGTCCCAACATCCATCTGGTGAGATTTTATCCCTATGGAGGTCTGAGCTAATCATTTCCCCATGTGTACCTATTCTTCGAGGATGGTCCTGCAATAACAAGTATGCCCTCCATGGGATCATAAGTCACATGGATCATAGCAATGCCAATCACATCTAATAATAAAGTTATCTAAACATGTGCATAAAACCCCCCTTTCCCAAACAAGTGCTCAAAGACATTATGCTATTCTACCAACCAGGTTTGGAGAGGGTTTCAGGATGTCCTATTGGGAGAATTCTCCTGAGATGTGATATGTTTCCAGATGAAGACCAATCTAGGTCATGTAAATGCATGAGATTGTATGGGGATGTTTGGGAAATGAGTGCAGTGATGACATGGAAATGTATGGCTTACTTGTGGGTGCCTCTGAAGAGGGTGAGCTGCACCTTGTCATGGATGCAAGTGTTTCCAATCCCATTCAATGCCTTTTTTACCTTTTTATCTTATTGTTTTTTTTCTTTCAAGAGAATATCTAGGGGACACTTCCCTGGCATGGTGACCAATGGTGACAACATTACCCACAAGCATTTCATGGAGATGATATGGTTGGCTCGTGATGAGAACCCCTTTTTCTTGTCTATTCCACCAAGAGCCACTACCCTGGCATGGTGACCAACTGAATGGTAGTGTCATACACTACATGCCCATACTGCTACATGCCCATGGACTTAATAGGCTGGCTCGTGATGAGTCCCCCTATCATCCAACTAGGTCTTGAGTTTATTTATTTTATGGGTCCCTCATTTTTCTTACTGAGAAGCCTTTTATTTCTTTCTCGAGGATCCATGAGCAAAGAATATGATGAGTTTGTTCTTTTGTCTCTTATCTTTTTCCAACTTTTGTTACCCTCTAGACCTTTAGCCCTTTCTTCCCATAAGGCAAGGTACAACCCTTTTCTATATTCGAAAACCCAATGCCCGAACCAATGTAGGGGATGGATGAGAGGGAAGATGATGAAAAGTGATAAGTATGGTGGGAATAGATGATGGCCTTTCATGAACCCACTTGTGGCAAATCACTCCTAAGGGAACCAACTTTCTAGGGAATTCTGTCACCCCCCCCGGGTATGGACAAGTCAAAAGGCATAAAGTCCAAGAACATGCCATGAAGCAAAAATAATTAAATGCACATATTCAAATGTTTTGAGAATCAGAGTGACACATATCATGATACCCGAACTCAATACCCCATGGGGCAAGACCCACTGCTGCTGAAGGACCAGACTGATGGGATGAATTTTGCTACCGCTAACAGGATGGAGGTGCTAAAGAAGAAAGATGGGTCCTCCAGGGCTAGTCTCAAGTCAATATGGCTCTTGTTACTCCATTTCTAGGACCCGTGGGCCTCGAGAAATAATCTCCTTAGTTATCCCTAGTCTAGGGGATAACAGGGCATACACCCCCACCATATCCTTGATCATTTTATTTGCTTCATCTCATTGATTATATAAGGGTTTGCTAAGAGAAGTATAAGGGCATACACCCTCTTAGCCTAAACCCTAACTTAGAGAAAATTTCCTTGGGAATTAAAAGAGATTACACCCCTAAGGAGGTAGCTTCTATAATCTCCCTTTGACTCCATTAACCCAATAGTAAAAACATTAGTCATTTATTGCTGCATTGGAGAAATAAAATATTGCATTGGGAAACACGATTTTCGATCAATTTTACTTCTTGCAAAGTGGATTTTATTCCTTGTGCCTTGGGTGAAATATCCCTGATCCGGCTGATCAAGATATTTGCTACTGTTCTTCTACTCTGGCGTGCAAATCTGATACACTGGGGGTTTCTGGATGCGTTTTGGCTGTGTGATTGAGATGTTCTTCGGTTATTGTGTTTGCATGTTGGTTATTGTGGTTGCATGTTGGTTATTGCATGTGCATGTTGCATAATGAAGGTTTAATAATCATATAAAGACGCATGCAAGAGTATAGAATGTCAACTGCTCAATATCATGAATAATAATCGTTCATGCATGGAAATACAAATAGCCTACTGAAAATATAGAGTCTAGAAGTCAGTCAGATCTCCTGGATCTGTACTAGAATACAATCAAATAACAAAGAAATACCCATGACCGTAAGGATACAGAAGATCTGTTGCATGCACGGATGGATAGGAAAAAATGAGCGATCCCGAAGAAATACAGTAACCGCTACCAGCTGGAAAACTCGATCTAAAGAATCCACCGTCAGAATGGGCTCAAAACTGCTCCAATCAATGCTCCCTGGCCTCTACACTGGAATAAATGTCTGTCAGAACTCGGATCGGACCTCTACGGCACTGGATCTGGACCCCTGGGGGGGGTTTGTGCCCCTCCTTGGGCACTAAATGCGCCCCAAAGGATTCCACTGTCAGAATCGGCTACTATATAGCTCAAAACGATCGTCTCGTCCAATGATGAAATGGGTCGGAAGGGTTTGGACGGATATGATAGGGAACACCTGCATGCAACGCCAAACATCTGTCCGGAATGACTACGCCCAAAATGGCTGGATGGATCGATTTGCAAGATTCCACCATCGGAATATGATGATGAATGGCTCAATGGAAGCGCCCTGGTTGGATCTCTACTGGGTCAGAATGAATCTGCAATCGGGACAACGGTCTACTGCAGATATCTGAACCCTCAAAATGACTTGCGCCCTCCACAATAAACTCTCCTGAAATGAACGGTGAAATACCTAGATGGTATTTCCAATGGGCTAGGGTGTGTCTCTCAACATCGAAACCGATCAAAGGTGGTGGTTTCCTCTAGAAATCCACAAAAAAATAAGGTCGGCTCTCCTCCTCCTTTGGAAGCTCTCAACATCAAATCATAACAATGCATAATGAATTAGGTTGCTTTACCCTTCCTTTATAGCTTCCCGAAACCCTAATTCGTTGTTGACCTTGTCCCTCCAAGTGACTTTTACTTTATTTTATTATTCCTTGATTATATCACTTTATTAATTAATTAATTAATTAATTAACCATTTTTCCTGTAAAAAGTGATTTATCCATCCTGATGGCTTCTCTGGCCACTGAAAGTCACTTCTCATCATCTTATCCTGTAATACTCTTCCTCCCGATTCCGATGAGCTATTACACTAAGATGTTTCTCCAAGTAATATGCCCATTATGACCTTCTTAGTGAATTTAATTAAGATAGGACCCATAATAACTCAAAATTACAGAAATCGTCGGAATGCAACGAAACCAAAGCCCAGCTGTGCAGAATGGATCCTGATGATGAACGATACAAGTCGGGCCCAAATAAACCCCTCAATATCTCCCGAACTCTCTATCACCCCTATCTGGCTACTCAGGTAGGCATAACACTCTGAAATGTTGTAATGTTATAATGTCCCAAAATGGGGACATTACATTGGGCACCTCACAACCACTAGGGAATCCCCATATAGAGATACTTATTTTTGTTGTTACAAAATTGAATCTTAAACCATTAGGGATGCATAAAACCTAACTCATTTGCTTGAATTACTCTCTTATTAACCATTGGATTTTGCTCAAAGTTTACACACTTATTCTCCTTGGTCTAACACACTTTTTGGAAAAGTTTGAAGAGATTTTAGTGGCTGATTTTCTTTCTTTAATACATTGAATGTTACATCCATAATGCTGATATAATTTTCAGCATAAAAGTGTTTACAACAACCTTATCTTTTATGCTAAGAGTATTGGTTTTTCATCTTGAGTTTAGCTAGTCATTTACTAGTTTTTCTCTTGCATTTTCTACTTGATCTTTAGAATTTATTGAACAACTTATAGTACCATTTACTTGTTGATATATAATTTTATATATTTATTCAAATTAGGGACAACAAGATTAACTTTCTGATCCAACTAACATATATTATTGCAAAGTGTCTTTTCTTGAGTCTCGAGCAGGTACAATCATTCAGAGAAGTATTATACCTGTGGGGAAACAATTATTTGACTTACAAGGCATCTATTTCCACTTTTCAATTCACTTAGAATTTACCTATAGGGGATTCACTTCCATCCATATCCATCTCCATATCAATCCCCCTAGGGTCACCGAGATCGCTTGCCTAGAGTGAACTAGTCACCCTTGAAGTGCGGGACCTACATCGAGGTGATATTGGGTGTAGGATTTCCAAGTTGTAGCACTTGATTTGTGTTTGGGTTGGGATTTTCCCAACATACAACTTGCGCTATAACAAGTACCACATGAAATATCATATGTTTGCTATCAACATGGGTGGTTGTGACATTGTGTTGGGTGTCGAATGGCTACAAACTTTAGGTCCCATTCTCATGGATTTTAAATAATTAACCATGAAATTCAATCAGGATGGGCCATAAATATAAGTTCCAATGCATGACAACAGGTTCCCCTGAGATCATCATTTCCCATCACATGGAAAAGATCCTAAAAAAAGGTCATTTTGGCATTATTGCACAACTTCATTCCATTCAAGCCACTGAGACACCCTTTGTACCGCCTGAACTCCAATACATCCTCTCCAAACATCAAGCTATTTTTTCCACTCCCTAGGGACTTCCTCCTTCCAGTGGTGTTCATGATAATTCCATTCTCCTAGTCCCCGACAACCTTCCTCCCAATGTCCATCCCTATTGTCATCCCTTTGCCTAAAAAAATGAAATTGAGAAAATTGTTCAAGAATTTCTAGTCGTATGCATTATCCATCCTAGTACAAGCCCCTATTCTTCTCCTGTGATCATGGTAATTAAGAAATAAGGATCTTGGTGCATGTGTCCTGACTTTTGAGCCCTCAACAAACTCAACATCAAAGACAAATTTCCCATTCATGTCATTGATGATCTCTTTGATGAACTAAGTGATTCCCAATTCTTTACTAAACTTGATCTTCATTCCGGTTACCACCAAATATGTATGAATGAGACAAACATTCCTAAGACTGCATTTCAAACTCATGAGGGCCACTATGATTTATTGGTCATGCCCTTTGGCTTCTGTAATTCTCCCTCCACTTTCCAAAACCTCATGAATCATATCTTCTCTCCTTTTATCCATCATTTTGTCTTAGTTTTATTTTATGATATTCTCATCTATAGTAAAACCTGGATAGCCCATATTGCTAATGTGGATTGAGTTCTTCATCTACTATCTCAACACCAACTTTTCCTCAAACAAACTAAATGTGATTTTGGATCCTTGGAAGTCGATTACCTCGGTCATATTGTTGGCAAGGAAAGTGTCAGGGTGGTGTTGATGGGTCCTATATCCCTTGATTCAAAAGTAGAAACCAAACCTGCCACTGAGGCCCAATTAGAATCTACAATGTTTAATAGTGGAATGGTTCTCCATATCTTACGATTCGGCCAATTTATAGATGGGCTTTATGTTTTCTTGTGAAGGCTCTTCCTTCAGTTCAGAATATCTCTTTTTGTATTTTATCTTGGGTGGGACCGATATGAGATGTAAGCCGGTATAAACCAACTTGGCAACAAAACATGACTAAGTTTTAACTACTGGGGAAGAGGATGAACTTGGGATAACCCACTTCTCAAGAATGCAGACGAAAATTTTATACACGATTTTTATTTTACGGGTTTCAGCCTTCTGAAAATAAGAGTTTCGTCATTTCTAAATTCATGATACTTTTTATCATTTTTTTTTGGATAACGAATGGAAAAAAGTTTACAAAAATATAAATTTTGTAAAGCTACTTTGAAAAATTATTTAAAACGGGTTGTAAATTTAAAATTTGCGATTTTTTAATCTAAACGTTAAAGAAATCAGGATTCGAGGTTTTCTGCAAACAAATGTTTGATGCAAATTGAATTACGAAACCTCGATTCCCTGAAACATTAGAACCTTAATGTAAAAAAATGAATTAGTTTAATCTCTTCTAAGAAGGGTTTAAGGTTAACATAATTATGTCGCGATTTCGTGATTTGCGGTTCTATGAGAGCGCGTCTATTGTCATCATGTTTCCCAAAATCTCGATTTCCGAAACCCCAATTCATAAATCACATTAGATTAGACTAATTATGTTTTGGCCCTAATCATGATTATTCAGTAAATTAAGATAAGTTAAGTCCTGTTTAAAACAAACAAGCCATCGCGATTTCGCGGTTTTAGGGATCGGACTTCATTGGTAACATACTTCTCGACATCAGGATTTCTGAAATCCTGATAGCTTCTTATCTCAATTAATTAATGTAATAAAAAACGTTTAAATCTTAATTAAAACATCACAATTTCACGATTTCGGCGATCGGGCTTTTTCGACGACATACCTTTCGACATTAAGATTTCTGAAACCTCGAAAAGTGATGTTTTCAGATTTAATCTATAATTAACACTAATAAATCTTCTTTCTAAAATAGATTAATGATAATCATATTAAGCATTCATTTATGTTTTGCTCACCCATTAAGTAGGTTTCTCGTTTTCTTCAAAACCCGAAGGTGCTTAAATATGGACATTGAAGGCGTATCTCGGTAAAATATCTTTTGCAGTAAGAGTTAATTTCGTGACAGCTGTGCAAATCTCATCATTTTTTTTTAAAATATATTCAAAATAAAATTTTGAATGTCTGTGTTGTCTTTCTAAGATGAGCTCATTCATCTGTTTTCTATTACAGGTTTCAAATTAAACACAGAAGTTATGGCACCTAAAAAGGCACTGAAGAAAAACGAAGACACATAGGAAGGTGATATTATCTCTGATACTACTCCACACGCTATACACTCCATCAAATCATGGACTCAAATTTCCGAATTGTTGGAGTACGAGCTAAAGAATGTTGACCCTGATTATGAAAATCATCTCTGGGACATTGTTGAGTCTGAGCTTCATAAGGTTGTTGCACGTCCGAGGCTAGTGGCATATACTGATATGATCGACTGGGCTCTGGATAAGGTAGATATCCCAACAAGGAGCATATAGAACGAGCAAGGAGCTATCGTCAGCTCATTCATGCCTGAGCACATTCAAGTAATGTATAAACTCTCACTGAATCATAAACACACCTTTAATGCTGAATTTTTCGCTGAATTTCAGAGAAAGGAATGTCTTGAGGCAGACCAGACATATCCCGACATGATTAGAGGATGGGCGAGGTCTGAAGCAAAGTTTAGAGCTGATACTCATGGGATTTATGCTACGGCCTCCTTAAATGAATATATGGTTTATATAGCCATGATGTTATGCAGACTTTTCGAGAGAAAAGATCCCTGTCACTTTCATGCAGACTGGGTACCCTTCTTAGAGGAAGTTTCAGAAGGAAATGGTTTTAACTGGCATAAAATTTTATCGGATAACCTAATGCAAGAAATTTTAAATTGCAAAGCAGCCAAGTCAAAGGGACAACCAGTGTCTTTTTATATGTCTACATACATTATGGATGCAATCTGTTTTATGACCCCCTTTCCATGAATGAATTGGAGTTGGAGAATATCATGTCCAGAACCCATTCATGAATACCACTCAGCCCTTTGGGAAGAAAAATCTAAAGACGTTTTTTACGATGTTTTCCATTTTGTCATTATTCCTATGCACAAATTATTTTTTGGATGCGAACCCCCTCGCATTTCTGAAGCAGTTATAGAAAGTCTTAAATTAGTTGCCAACTGGTTTATTGAGGAAAATGTTTCCTATATTAGGGTGTATGGCTGTTCCATTCCCCCTCATGCACTCCCGAAATTATTACCAGACAGATTGGTATGCAGAGCAGTAGCTCATCAGATAGCCAAGGGTGGTGTTGGAATGGAATTAAAAGCACTTCAGAAAAAATCATGGCCATCTTTCCATGTTCATGTCAGAAAATTTCCTTTATCAAATTTAGGCCATTCTAAGGTAGAGGCTGAGTCATTGGAAGAAGTGAAGTTAGTAAATATTGAGCACAAAAAATATGACCCCTATCAAATAATAAGTAGGCATTTCATACATTGTAATTTAAAGGCATATGAACATGAAGTATCTATTTATGATGATATATTTAAAGATGTTAAGTCTTATGAAGAAGTGTTGAATAGAGTCTAGGCCTTGCCACCTGACTCACAGGCTATGTTTGCATCTTTTCAAAGCCATAGGTGAAGCTACCTACCTGAGATTTTACAAGGTGAAAGTTCAACCCCATCGCTAGAACAGGAAGAACCCCCTCCAGGGTTTGAAACTAATACTCAGGGTAAAGCAAATGACAAAGGTATGTTGAAGGATACTGAAATACCTTCCCAAGATGCAGAAGGTTCTCAAACAAAAGAATCGAGAATGGATAAGGGAAAAGAGCCAGAAACAATTCCAGAAATCATGAAGAATGTTCCAGAAAAGATAGGAGGAACAACTTCAACAGAACTTGGTAGTCCTATCACCTCTTTAACTCCATTACAGTCGACTTTCAGAAACCCCCTTGAAGGAATTTTATATGTCAGTGATCTAGAGCCGATTTCAAGAGA
>JASDQU010173877.1:0-20810 GCA_032191745.1 Picea mariana | reverse complement strand
TTGATGAGTTGGCACATACATGAGGTGTATAGTTGATGATGTTGGTACATATTGATGAGTCATAGTTGATGAGTAGTTTACACATGATTGGTACATACTTGGTACATGGTTGGATACACTTGTTTATGGTACGGGTTGTTTACAGGTTGGTGCATGGTTGATGCACTTGTTTATGGTACAAGTTGATTACAGGTTGATGCATGGTTCATATTTATTGGTACAGGTTTACAACGGTATATCTCATATTGATAGTGTGATAGTGGTTCCATCATTCTACTTCTACTTCAGGGTGACAGGACGGGGCAAGGACAGGTGGTTGTAGCCACCTTCCGGTTGTAGCCAGAGAACATAAGGGGTTGTAGCCTCCTTCTGGTTGTAGCCAGAGAATTGGGGAATTGGAGCTTCCCTCAGGTTGTAGCCTGAGAAACTAGGGGGTTGGAGCCTCATTCTAGTTGCAGCTGGAAAACAAAGGAAGTTGGTGCTTCCAATGAATGTAATTCTTCAAGACAAATAAGAAAAAACATTATGTGGTTTTCTCCCGATTTGGGTTTCCACGTAAAACACTGGTGTACTGTGTATGTATGTGATTATTTATTTCTTACTGCTCATTATTAGATAATAATTCTACATTGATATAACATTTGAAGAAAAAGGATTATAATTACGCTATTACTGATTCACCCCCCCTCTCAGTAATCCAACAATAGAAAATGGTGAAAATGGAATAAATGTCAAGAAACAAAATTGTTCACCTTGAAGAATAATGATGAAGAAGAAATGGAGGCACCTATTCAAATGGATGAGGAAGAACTTTTGAACTTAAAAGAGCAAAAAAATGATGTAGAAATTATGCACAACATTAGTAGGTGTGAAATATGTGTTCATGCATTGGAAAGTTTGTCAGCACATCAAACCATTAAGATTGCATGATATATTCAAAATAAAAAGGTCATAGTGCTTATTGACATAGGTAGTACCCATAAATTCATTGATAAAATATTAGCAGAGAGCCTCAATTATTTTGTGTATCCAATGACAAATTTTCAAGTTTTGGTTTCTAATGGGGGGAGTATTGATTGTGTTGGAAAATTCCACAGCATTAAACTTAGTATGGGAGAATATAACTTAGGAAGCCCAAAGTATGGCATTCTCATTGGAGGAGTAGATCTTGTTATGGGGATTCAATGGTTGAGAAAATTAGGTACAACTTCTACAAACTATAAGGAATTATTCATGATATTTGAATTGAAAGGAGTTCGATATGAACTCGAAGGGTAAAATCTATGAACCTTCTAAGGTCAACAAATCTCATAGAATGGAAAAGATCTTAAAAACGGATAGTAGGGGGGTTTTGATTAGACTTTATTTTGTGGAAGTAAAGCAAGAAGATGAAAAAAATACAAAGGAATTAAAATGCACCTTAGAACAGCACCATAAGGTCTTCCAAGAAATTCCTAAAGGGATGCCTCCATCTAGAGATCATGAACATCAAATTGAACTAATACCTAGAAGTAATCCTCCTAATGGATGGATTATTGGGGGATGGAAAGCTTATTATGGTCTTGAAAACAATTTTAAATCAACCAATCTTTGGATTTAGGATAAGAAGAAAATCCTCTTTGAGACTCTTGTTACACTTGTTATTCTTTATGGATGTGAAGTCTAGGGTTGTAGTGTCTCTCGTGAATCCTATAAAAATATAGAGCAAATACAAAAGAATTTTATAACCTATAAATTCAAAATTAAAGTAAATATGCCCTATTCCATCCTCCTCTTAGAAACAAGCCTCTCCCCCATTGAGAGAACGACTATGACTAGATACCTAATGTATAAGAACAAGTTAAAAAACATGGAAGACAAGAGGCTTCCTAAAATTGCTTCAAAATCGAGTCGTAACCACCATCGACTCAAGCAAGGATGGCATAAAGATGTCTGGTCTTGGCTAAACTATTCAGGGATCATGGAAGACACCATTTTGCAGAATAAATATACTATTAAAAATATCGTCAAATCAAAATTTAAGTTGAAAATGTGGTGTGATAAAGAGTTAGAGGAAAAAAGAAAATTAAACTATTATAAGGATGTAATCAACCCTAATCTAGAAGATCAAAATTATCTATCTATTTTGACAAGTGTAAAGAAAAAAAGAAAATTATTGCTAAGATAAGAGCAAATTCTCACGAGCTCCATAGTGAAACTGGGCGTTGGGAAATTCCTAAAATGCATGGGATGAAAGAGTGTGTCACCTTTGTGACACTAAGAAGGTTGAATATGAAAAGTACTTTCTCTTAGATTGTCCAGCCTATACCCAGATTAGATCTCATTTTCAAAATATATGTCACACTACGAACCTTCCTAACCTCTTAACTCAACAAAACTATGGTGATCTTGGAAAGCTTCTCTTAATGCTTTTCAAGCACATAAACAAAATTCTAAAGAATCACAAGTAATCACTTACCCTCTTAAGGTCCGATAGACCAATTCGATCTTAGTGGATGTTAATCATCATCATCATCATCAATAATGCCTTATAGATATCATTATCAGCAAAAGGTGGAGATTGAGAAAATGGTACAAGACATACTAGATTCAAGCATTATTCAACCAAGAAGGAGTTCATTCTCAACGCCAGTAGTTATGGTGATAAAAAAAGATAATTCTTGGAGGATGTGAAAAAAGGATAATTCTCGGAGGATGTGTCCTAATTATAGAGATATAAACAAAATCACCATCAAGGATAAATTCCCTATTCCAAATATTGATGAGTTATTATATGAGCTTCATGGAGTGGATTATTTTACAAAGTTAGATCTTAAATCAGGATACCACCAAATCAAATTAAGAAAATAAGACATTCCCGAAACAACTTTTAGAACACATGAATGGTACTATGATTTCTTGGTCATGCCTTTTGGGTTAATTAATGCTCCTTCAACTTTTCAAAGTCTTATGACCAAAAAACATTACCCCAACTTAGAAAGTTTGTGTTGGTTTTCTTTGATGATATACTTATCTATAAAAATTCATGGGAATATCACATTAAACATGTGGATAAATTCCTACAAATTCTTGAAAACAGTCAATTATATGTAAAAACATCCACATGTGCTTTTGGGAAACAAAGAAGTAGAGTATTTGGGCCATATTGTTTCAAGGGAAGGGATTAAGGTGCACTTTCAAAAGATCCAAGTTATTACAAAATGACCTATTGCTAAGAACATCAAGGGTCTTAGAGGATTTTTGGGTCTTACAAGATATTATTGGAAATATGTTAATAATTATGCATGCATTGTAGGCCTACTCACATCGCTTTTGAAGAAAAATTCATTTGTATGGAAGGAAGAGGCTACCTTGGCATTCTCACTCTTAAAAGATGCCATATCTTCTACACCAATATTGGCAACACTTGATTTTGGTAAAACATTCAGAGTTGAATGTGATGCATTAAGACAAGGAATTAGGGCAGTATCGATGCAAGAAGGGAGACCACTGGCCTTTGAAAGTAAACAATTCAAGAGAAATGAATTAGTGAAATATACATATGAAAAAGAAATGGAAGCAATTTTACTTGCAATAAAAAAAAATGGTGACAATATCTCATTGGGAGGCATTTTAAAGTCAAGATAGACCATGATAGCCTAAAGTAATTTTTAGAGCAAAGATTGTCGTCGGAAGAGCAACAAAAATGGGTAGAAAAAATGCAAGGGTTTGATTTTGAAATAGTCTGCAAAAAGGGGAAGGATAATGTGGTAGTATATGCCCTTTCCAAAATAGAACAAGCCTCTAGTTTATATTCCATTACATCTTCCATTCATTTGTGGTTGGAAGAATCTTGCCATGAATGGAAAAATGACAATACTAGTAGATAGAAAATACAATGTATAAAGGAAGGGATGAACTCTATGGAACATTGGGAGTGGAAGAGAGATATCCTTTGGTACAAGGGTAGAATATTTTTATGCCCTCGATCAAAGTTGAAGCAACAAATATTAAGGGAGTCTCATAACTCTCTGATGGAAGGACATTCAAGGTTCCTTAAAACATATCAAAGGATCAAAAAAGAATTTTTTAGGGAAGGAGTGAAGAAAGATATTCAAAATTTTGTAAGAGAATGTCAGTTTTGCCAAAGAAATAAAGGAGAGACGGTAAAAGCTCAAGGTTTACTTCATCCTTTACAAATACTTAATCAAATATGGGAAGAGATATCAATGGATTTCATTAGAAGTTTACTGAAATCAAAAGGTAAGGATGTCATTTTTGTGGTAGTGGATAGACTCATGAAATAAGCACATTTTTGTGGAATTCAAAGTACATATACAGTAAGTCAAGTGGTAGAAGTGTTCATGAAGGAAATTCATAGACGTCATGGATTTCCTAAAGTAAAACTAAGTGAAAAAGATCCAAAATTCATGGGAAATTTTTGGAAATAATTATGGAAGATGAGTGGAACAACACTAGCTACGAGTTCAACATATCATTCACAAACAGATGGTCAACTAGAAATATTTAACAAATGTTTAGAGGGTTATCTACATTTCTATTCTTCAGACAAGCAATCTCAATGGGTGAAGTGGATTCCTTTAGCATAATGGTGGTATAATACCACCTATCACACATCTAATAAGATGTCCCCATTTGAATCCCTTTATTGATATCTAGCTCCGAGTATCTCATACTTTTTGCAAGACCAGTCCAAAGTACAAGCAATAGTTTCACATGTGGAGAAGACTAAAGAAAATTTGACAATTCTTAAGGAAAACCTTCAAATGGCATAAAATGGGATGACGCAACAAGCACATCAACATCAAAGGGAAAGACAATTTAAGGAGGGTGATTGGATATTTTTTAGACTACAACCTTATAAGAAATCTACTCTCAAACAAAAAAAGAATTGGAAATTAGCTCCAAAATTTTATGGACCTTATAATATTATTCACAAGATTGGACAAGTGGCATATGAGTTAGATTTTCCTTCTAATCACATTCATAAGGTTTTTCATGTATCTTTCCTAAAAACAATTTTGGGACAAACTATACCAGTGCAAACAGAATTTCAAGAATTAGATGAAGAAAGGAAGATGATTCTTGAACTAGAAAAAGTTATAGATCGATGTTTTATATGGCTTTGGAATAGAACCATGATGGAGTACCTAATCAAGTAGAAGAATATGTCTCCAAAATAAGCTACATGAGAAAATGAATAGTTCATGAAGAAACACCCTCAATTACAAACTTTGAGGGCAAAGCTTTTTTAGAGAGAGGGGCTATGTTAAGGCCCCTAAGGCCCTATGTTAAGGTCCTAACACTCATTTATTATTAGTTTATTAGTTATGGTTAGGTCGGATTAGGGTAGGTTACATCATGCTTACTTTATCTCTTATTTATAATAAAGGAGATTCATTTGTATAAGAATCTTGTCATATGCGTTGGATATATTGTAAAAGGAGGTTTCCCCCTCACAGTGGATTATTATTCATTGACTATTTTGGAGTTTGGTTCAAAACAACACCCCTTTTGATTTTTAAAAACTAGAATATGCACCATATAATTCTTCTAGTCCTATTAATTAGCATGAACCATGTGTTGCACCATATATTTCTACTATTAATTATTTATAGGAATCAAATCCTACACCCTTTGATTCTACAACTACTACAAATTAGTCAAATTCTACACCATCCACATTTCAACAATATTGAGATCACAATCATAGAGGTAGGAGGAATTCGTGCTCTTCATCCATCCATCAACATTGTTATTGTCACACATGTTGGTATGATAGAAAATATTCTTATAGACTGACAATTATAAGCATAGATGTAAGAATTTTAGATCAATGCCCACTATAACAACTATGTGTAGTTGGATTGATAATTGATCTTGGTGATATTTGAGTTCTTGTTTGAGAGCATTCTATTGTTTAGTTTCCTCAACTACAGAACCATACAATCCACATTGAATGTGTTTCTCTCTAATGATTGATTAAAGAACCATACAATCCACATTGAATGTGTTTCTCTCTAATGATTGATTAATCATAGTAATATTGAAAAAAAAAATTGTTTATGGAAACCTTACTTTGTTTCTTATTTTTTTTATGCCTTCATGGCAAAAGATGTTTTTCTAATTGAAAGGCCATCAATAATGTCGCATGCCACGTTAGAGCCTTTGACTCCTTTTAGTGCCTTTGATTTGGTTACAAAGATGTTCTTGTGAAGTCTTTTTTGGTTTTTTAGGTGCTAAAGAAAAACTCTGCATTCAAAGCTTGTACCTTGTTAAAGTTAGGAGGATGGGATATTATCATTATTGGTAATCATTGTGTTCCTAAAATTAAATATTTTTAAGGGGGCGGTTATTACAGTGCTTATTTGGACATTTTCAATCCCATATTTTCCAAGTAAATATTAAAGAGATGTTAGGGTGTAATATTTACTAGGTCAAATACATTAGTCATTAATAATTATTTATTGAGACTTTTAACATTAGTGATTATTTATCGAGACTTTTAACAATTTCCATGTGTTCTCAAAAGTTATCATATTTTTTCAAATTTTATTCTTTGTATCTCCAAAACAAACTTAAGAAGGAAGGTTAGTATTTTGATATTAAAATATTAGTTCCTTAATTATATTATCCTTTAAGAAGTGACTTATAATCCTATAATTATAATAATATTATAAACCCTTAATATTTGTCGTATGATCACATAAGTTATGAATTGGGGACATGGTGATCCTAGACTTAGCATTACACATAAGTTATGAGTTGAGGACATGGTGATCCTACACTTAGCATTACACATAAGTTATGAGTTGGGGACATGGTGATCCTATACTTAGCATTACAAACTACATCCAATTTAGCCTATGAGTTGGAGAACATGGCGATCCTACACTTAGCATTACAAGCTACATCCAACTTAGCCTAATGCCTTTATTGTAATCAACCAAAATATATCATTATCATTGTACAATATACATTACTTATATTATATATTTGGGTCAAAGGTACTTGCATATATCTATATTCGACCAAGATATACCATTTTCATTGTACAATATACATGATATATCATCATCATTGTACAATATACATTACGCATATTACATATTTGGGTCAAAGTTACTTGCATATATCTACATGGTGCTCTTGTGTATTGGGTTATCTTTATGTTTATATTAATTTGGTTTTAATCATATAATGTTATGACCACTTTCTCTAAAAGGCGGTTGATTCAAAGACAAGTTATATTTTATTCATTGGTTACTTTATTGAAGTGTAGTTGTAATCAACCCAGATATATCATTATCATTGTACAATACAAATTACATATATTACATATCTATGTCAAAGGTACTTGCATATATCTAGATGATGGTCATGGTGTTCTTGCGTATTAGGGGTTACATTTCATTCATTGGTTACTTTACTAAAGTGTAGTTGTAATCATTCCAGATATATCATTATCATTGTACAATAGACATTACATATCTAGGTAAAAGGTACTTGCATGTATCTAGATAATGTTCATGGTGTTCTTGTGTATTGGGATATCTTTACGATTATATGATATAGTTTTATGCCCATAATGTTATCACCACTTTCTCTAAAAGGTAGTTGATTCAAGACAAGTTACATTGGTCACTAATATAGCATAAAAGGTTATTGAGGTATGGTTGAAGCGATGCGAGATGATGCCATCTTTGGGAATTCCTTTCCCTAATATCAAATTGGATGGATGTTAAGAATCACATTTGAAAATTATGTTTTCCTTTGAAAAATGTGTATTTATAATATGTTGATGACGTTGAAACATGTGATTGATTCAATGCAAATAGAGTTGGACGAATTTTGAGGTATAAGATGAATATGGATAATACATCATTAAATGTTTTGTCACTCAAATATAGGGTTTGAACCATGTACATAAGATTTGTATCCATTTAAAAATTGTATAGAAGATCTATAATAGAGTGAGGAAAAGTTTTATTTGTGAAATTAGAGGTATGCATTGAAAATGGGTAACAAAGAGAGTGTTATAGTGTATATGATTTATATTTACAATGTGTGTGATCAACTTATAATTGTTTGGGATTGTGTATATATGAAAGATTTTGATTGAAAATGGATCATTATATAGTTTGGTATCTATCTTGGTACTTCATAGATGGAAAAATTGGAGGAGTTGATTTGTAGGGTTCATTTTAGGGGTAAGTTATCGTCTGGTGATTTGGGGTTCGGAACATTCAAGATTCAATTTTAGGCATCAAATGACACTTTTTGGGGACAAAAATTTGCTAGCATGGTTTCAACCCCTTGTCATTGTTCTACACACCAAAATCTTTCCAACAGTATGAAAATCGCCTCTATCAAAGTTCATATGTGGAAATTATGCCTCCCACAAGTTGACCTACCTTATTGGCAATTATGGTACTAAGTGGATGCCATGTTAATCTCCATTACTCACACATATGGGGCTAGTCAAGTGTGGAGTTTCATGAAGATTCTAGAGGGTCCAAAATCCTAACATGAATTGAGGCTTGAGGCATGCAAAAACCATAACCCTAACCCTGGATGACTATGAGGCTATGTTAAATATTGGGTCGCTCTGAAGGAAAGGGGTTTCATTCTTTTAGTATTGTTATTGTTCCACATTTGAGTAGAACATCTAGGAGTGGGTTATTGAAGCATAATAGAGGAGGTAGTAGATTTTGTAGCGGCCACTCAGGGCGTAGTGTCTAGGGAAACTCCATAGAGAGTGCCCTTTTCTTTGTACTTGTATTTCTTAACTCAAAAAAAGATGGCAGAGCATATGCCTCGCCTTTTAGTTGGGTTTTCTTCTGCATTATATTTCCTAGGTCACATCTTTTGTTCATTTGTGTGGATGGTGTGTTCATTTGTTTGTTCTTTCATTTTGATTTCAGTTATTTCCATAAATTTGAGCACTAAGCTAGTAATAATAAATATGAGATCTAAGGTAATGAACCACATAATAAAAGATTTCATAATATTGTAAGATTTGTTGTGACAAATTGTTTCGGTGGAATATCCATGACAATTTACAGATAAGACGTCCTTGTTGCACTTTCTAACAATCAGTAATTGATAGAACGTTTTTATCCATTTATAGCTAGATTGAATGTTACATATAAGGTCATTGGAATGACATTAGACACTCTTGGAATGTTGTTATATGAAGAATAAAACATGAGAATATTTGACTAATGCAACCTTGATCATCACTAATGTCTAAATCATTTAAGAAGAATGGATAAGGGAAGAAATCTATGCAAACTACACATTCTGAAGATTGTCTGTAAACACTACATAATAATTGTTATGAACATAATATATAATAATAAATATAAATACATTATCATAGTTAATGAATAATTAATGAAGAGACGTGACCTTTCATTAGGAAGGTGTCTCTTCATTGTAAATATCCAAAATACTTGGAATATAAAGATATCCATAAGGACAATAAATAATATTTATAAATGTATATGAAAATATGAGATGATAAGATACAATAAGAATGAGGGCCTTATATACCCATGCAGGGGTGCCTTTCCATGGAGAGACGTGACCTTTCATTGGGAAGGTATCTCTTCATTAATTATTCATTAACTGTTATAATGTATTTATATTTATTATTATATATTATGTTCATAACAATAACAACAATGATGTATTATTTTTTTCTCTAAGGAAAACCTCGTAGGGAAACCCTCGAGTGTTTCCTTGCATTTCATGGATTGTACCTAGTGTAAACTTGTTGACATTGACTATGATGTCTGACTCAATAGGGACATCGAGTGAGTTGGCATGCAACAGATGTAGCTAGTCTGAGGGATCGACCCCCGAGACCTTTTGCATGAGGCTCAAAGCACTCAACCACTTGAGGTATCCCACCAAGATTATGGTGTATTATGTTATTACTATAGTGAGAAAGAACATTATGTGCATGACTCTTTCAAGATTAAGCATTACTACTCATAAGGTAAGAATCACATAAGAAACCATGTAGAGGACAAGGATCATAAATATTGTAAGGAGAAAGGTATGTTGTTGACTTTCTTGGTTACAATTATAGAGACCAGGAAAGATGCTTTGTATATAGACTGAAGCATGACCAAACATATGTCTGAAAGGAAAGAAGGAGAAAGGAATGTTGTTGATTTTATTGGTTATAATTATAGAGACAATGAAAGAAAAGAAGGAGAAAGGCATGTTGTTGACTTTATTGGTTACAATTATAGAGACAATGAAAGATGCTTTGTATATAGATTGAAGCATTACTAAACATATGTATAAAAGAAAAGATTGGTTCAACAAGTATGAACCTATATTTCTTGGTAATATCAAGTTTGGAGAAATTAAAAGAACTCACAAATTTGAAAGTGAAGCGGCATATACATAATCTAATTAGCATTGGAGATCCCAAATATGTGAAATATATTCATTTGTTTGTAGTTGGTAAAAGTGTTTACTCTCTCAATCAAAATGAATAAGTTGAAATTTGAGAAAGGAAAATGATACATCAAAGACTATACGAAGGATTATATATAGATGAAGAAAGCATAATGACATCAACAATCATTTTTTCCAAGAAAAATCTTGCGAGAAAATCCAAGGGATGATTCCCCACATTCGTGCATGGCATCTCTAGTAAACCCATCAACATAAAATAGTGTGCCTAACCTAGAGAATTCAAATAAAATGCTAACACATAACTAATCATATACACATCAACATTAGTAAAAACTAATTAAAATAACCCCATCCACTATGACCAACCATCAATTAAAATAAGCTATACGAACAAATTGTATGCCTCTTTATCTCTTCCTCACCTTGAAATTTTGCATAAAAACAAACAAAATGTTTCATTTAAATTATTAAAATATGTTGTTAAAATTAATTGCAATCTAATTGGTTGATAATTTAATACTTTGTCGTTGCAACTGATATCATTTTGTTCACATCTCACTGTACAATTGTAGTTGAGTAACTAAAAATCAAAATTTAATTCATTAATAAAAATCGAAAATTGATCTCGCTGCCCAAATTTATCACACAAATATGTCTAATATATACACTAGCACAGTCGACTCGCGGCTGGAGAACGCCGAAAGGTATCGGCCACTGAAACGTCGTCGTGCTAGTTGAAACGACGCCCAGCTTCCACTGCGTCCAGCTACCACTGTCGTAGCTACCACTGCGTCCAGCTACAAACGCTTAATCTCAAGGAACGTGGCAATGTAAAGTTTTATACGTATTATTTTTTCTTAATCAGTTAACCTGTCATTCAATGGTTAGAGAAGTAATTTATAAATCATATTAAGCAAATGTGAAAAAATAAACAAGGTAACGGAAGTTTTCATAAATGCAAGGAAGTTATGAGCATTAAATTTGATCCATTGATTAGAGAGTACGACTAAGAATATGTCAGCATCTTCAATTGTTAGCCATAAGATTAGAATTTTAGATTAAAAGGTGATTAATTGTGTCCATTATCAATAGGTGTATGCCTTTCGGCGTAAAAAAAGCTTTAAAAAAAAACTCACTTTTTTTTAAATGTCAAAATTAAAATACACGGACTTAGTTAACATCAAATAATTGAGGCCTTAGCGTACTTCATGGGTTTTAAATATTCAAATAAAAGTTTTCAATGTTTTTTAAATATTCAAATAAAAGTTTTCAATGTTTGACTAATCATGCTTCAAACAAACTAAGGTGCGTAAATTAAATTTTCAATGTTTGACTAATCATGCTACAAACAAATTAACGTGCATAAATTAAAATATATGAGTGGTCTTCCTAAAATTTCAGTCATATTTCCTGAAGATTATAATTAAAAGTTTGAGCTCTTTTTCATGTCAAAAAGAAGGATTGGGGATTAGTGAAAATGGTTATTATTTATCTCAATTCAATTTGAATTTTGTAAATTAATATTTTATTTTTTAAATTAAACTATTCTACAAATGAAGTTGGTAAATTAATATTTTATCCTTTTTAAATTAAAATATTCTCAAAATACATGTTTAAAATATTCTCAAAATAAAAAAAATTATAATTGTTAAATTATAATCAAATTCGCATTTCATTAATCATAACACAACATTCTAAATTAGAAATATTCTTAAAAATACATGTAATAGAAATTTTTATATTATTAAATTAAAACCAAATCACATTTTATTAACCATAACACAACATCGGAGAGTTGATACTCAACAATCAAAATATAAAAGAAACTATCAATATTTTTTTATTCGAATGTTTAACTTTCATTTTGATATAATGGGACTTAATCAAGATTCTCTTTAGTAAGACCTAGTGGGTTTTGTATCTACGTGTTTTGCATAATATAAGTGTTATGTCAATGTGAACATTTGGCCTTCTCCAACTTGTTTATTTTATAAGTGTATTTTGACATTGTCGTTTACCTTTAAAATAAAAAATCATAACATTTTGATATTTTGATTGCCTTTCAATTTACTTATATGAATTTCAAGAGAGGGTGACGTTGGAAGATAGTAGTGCTACAATATGATAATGTATGCACTAAGTAATTAGTTTTTATTATTATTTAAATAAAGGGGATGATATGGTCAAATTTATTTTGGAATTACTTATAAAAGAAGACTCTTGCTATGTATTAAACTAGTTTTTGAGTTAATAGAAGTATTTAGTTTTGCATTATTTCTTCTATTTACATATCAATTTGGTATTAGAGTCATCTTTTACATTGCATAAAGAGCTCCGCCCTCATTTGCATGGCCTCTAATGCTTTGAGAAGGATCCACTCCCTCCATTCTTTAGAGGCTTTTTTTTTGTAAAGGATAATCAAGGTACGTAGGGAGGCATAGTTATCTCTCTCACACACATTCTCAAAACACTCTTCTCAGGTTATTTTAGAACCTCAACAAGAACTTCATGGCTCCTCCTAAGAATTTCAATCACAAGGATGCCTCTCGTGCATAAGCATAGATGCAATTTTTCCAATAGCAACAACAAATTATTCAACATTAGGATCAACTTCTTCAAGAGAACACAAAGGGAATATGTGATCTAGCTTCAGAACTACAAGATCTTAAACTCAACAAGACCATCTCTCAGCTACCCCCTAGACTATGTTGCGATCCTAAATTGACCTTGCCTCAATTTTTCGGTGCCTTTAATGGTGATCAAGTCAAGGCTTGGATTCGAGCCTTCTCTTCATATTTCCAACATTAGATCACGCTGCTAGAAAAAGACAAAGTCACCTTGGTATCCTGCCATTTACAAGGATTAGTTATACAATCGTGGGATCAGGTCAAACATACAAGTGGCAATGCAAACTCCCTTTATATACAACTCAATGAGGAGAGGGTTAGTCGGCCCTCTAGTACCATCACTAGCTCTAGGACTATTTTTGCACTAAACTTTGAGAGTGTTTCTATCCAGCAGGATATGTAGAGGGAGTTTGGGCATGTTGGCTTCAACTTCACTAGCTTTCCACTCAAAAAATTCAGCAGGACATTGAAATATTTTGCAAACTCCAGGTGTAGCTCTTTGTTTGAGATCCAGAATAAGTGTCGATAATTAAATTTAATCCTAGTTTTCTTCCTACTCTCTGAAATGAAATTGCTTTGGTGCATAACTCTTCTCTTTCATTATATTTTCAACATGCTCTCATTGCCAAAAAGAAGCTAGGTAAATTCTTGATGCCCTTCCATTATGTGTCTCAATCCCCCCCTACACAACAAACCTCTCCTATGGATACACCTTCACCTATGGTTACCACCTCCCCACCCCCGCTCTATCAAGACCTTGTTCTCTGACCCTAACACACAACCCTCCATACATTATCATCAATGTGGAAACCCTATTGAACCTAATCCAAACCTCATTCTATTGACATGTCAAGTCTCTCCCACCCATCCCATGCTCTTTGCTTAAAATTTCCTAATTAAATATTGTCTCACTAAGCTCATCATGGACATTGATGGAAAAAACAATTGGCATTTGAAGCCCTTCTCAAATCATTGGTTTTATCGGTACGTCCCCACCCTCACCCATACCATCTTAATTGAGCGAATGGCAATGCTTAGTCCTTTTTTATGACCCAACAATGTAATCACTTTCACCATCGACCCTCATTTTCGAGACACCGTGATGTGTGATGTTACTCCATTAGATTGCTTTGACTTACTGTTAGGGATACCTTACCAACATGAGTGCTTTACCGCATATTCTTCTCAAACAAACACATGCACCCTCACTAAGGAATCGTAAGGATGGCAAGTACTTTCGTTTCCAACCATTTGGTACTTCATCTCCAGTAACTCTATTTGGTAATGATGTTGTACTTCAAGTCACCCTTCATAAATGTTTACATTTGTGTATTATCCATGAATCTGTCAAACCTCTTCACCCCCCACATCATTGGAACCCCTCCTCTCTGACTATTGGGATGTTTTTACTAAACCTGCCACTTTGTCACCCTCATGACATATCAAGCATACCATTGACCTTGTGTCATGCACCCCCTTCCCAATACCCAGCTCTATCATCTTACCCTTATCGAGATAGCTAAGTTTGACAAACAAATTTAGGCATTGTTGCAAGTAGGCAATATTTCCCCCAACTCCTCACCTTTTGGATTATTGTCTTTATTATCCCTAAGACGGAAACCCGTGGTTGGCGGCTAGTCACTGACTATAGAGCTCTCAATAAGGTCATTGTCAAGAATAGATACTCAATACCTCATATCAAGGATTTGTTGGACCATTTGAAAGGTGCTTGTTATTTTTCGAAGCTATATCTAACTTCAAGATACCATCAAGTTTGAATGAAGGAAATCAATTTATGGAAGATAACAATCAAGACCAAATTTGGGCTTTATGAGTAGTTGGTTAGGCCCTTTGGTATCACCAATGCACTTGCTACTTTTATGAGACTCATTAATGACCTATTCCATCCATACCATGGATGCTTTGTCATTATTTATTTGGATGATATCCTGATATTCAACAAAACCTAAGGTGACCACATCCTCCATATTCATCAAGAGCTAGATATTTTGCATGCCAATCAGCTACAAGTAAAACTCAAAAAAATTGTGTTTAGCTAGCGCTCCATTTCTTACGTCCAAATCAAACACATAGTTAAATTCACAAGAATGAGACATTAAATTGCTAAATTCGAGAAAATCATCAAGAGCTACCGTCGTTAGGAATCAATGATAACACCAATAAATGTTTATAAAAGTTAAATTGAAATCTTAACAAAAACTAAATTGATTTTTTTCCAATTTTAATGAAATTAATATTTTCATTTTTTTTTTTTACATAAATATTTATAAATAAAAGATTAGTTGAAATCTTCAAAAAATTTATCAAGTTTTGATAGTTTAATCGATTAAGGTGTGGGTTTTGTTTGCTAGGTGAGTCAAGTTCAATATCCTTAGGATGAGTTTAGTTGGGAGGAGACACTCAAAAATCTAGCCATGTTAAGGTTTGATACACTCAAAAATCTAACCATGTTAAGGTTTGATACACCCAAAAATCTAACCATGTTAAAAGTTGATGTTTCATCCAATGAACCAATATTTATATTTTTAAAAAGAAATTAACACTTTTAAAAATACAATTATCTTGATCAATAATATTAAAATGAATAAAAAAAAAATTACATTTAAAAAAAAATAATTATTTTCATACTTAATATTAAAATAGATATTTACAATTAAAATAGATTTAAGTTATTAATAAAGTTAAAATCCCTATTATATTAAATAAGTCTTTTCAAATTATTTAAGCCTAAACGCCAATTTCAGATTAATTTAGTATAATACATAAATTTTACTTATATCGGAATATCCATGACTTGTTAAACATATTTGTTATATTGTAAAATCATTGTCATATCTTATATGGGAAGTGCCACGTCCATGTTTTGACGGAATGCATCTTAAAAATAAAATGAATTTTCTCAAAACTTAAAAATGACCAAGTTCGTGATAAAAGTCACCGTGAAAAAAAGTCTAAAGCAAAATTTGAATATGTATCGGAATGTCATTTGTATAAAACGTGGTAAGACTTTGGTACATGGACTAACTATTGCCACGAGAGGAGAGCCGAGTATTCATTATTATGGAGTATGTTTGTCAAGTGTGTTGGAGAGGAGGCTTGACAAGTGTTTAAGAGAGTGCCTATATACCAAGTACCCAATTAGGATTTCAAAGTATGATAAAGTTGTTATTTGGGAAATCCTTATACATGTGGGTGAATTCTAATAGATTTGTGATTGATTGGTCAAAATTGCAATGCGTATTTATTTTGTGAAGCAATATTAAGAGGAAAACTTAATGAAATTTGGAACCAGTTTTTGAATAGGTGATGATAGGCGGGAAACGTTTTTTTTGAATGAAGTCGAATTAGTGGTATTGGTTCTTTGGGATTGGGTCTGATAATGGCACGACTTGATTGGATGTCCTTAACTGTTTCTAGTAGGTTCTTCTAAGGAGTTATTGTGTAGAGCCTTTCTCCCTTTGTCTATGGTTTTCTTTGGAGCCATATGACCTCGTCCATCCTTGAGGTTTACTCGGATGTGACCACTTTACTATCTACCTTGGTGGGGTTAATATTTCATTAATTTATGTTGTTTTTGGGTTTATGATTTTAGTACCAGAGCCTGCTTCTGCACCTAACTTCTTCCACTTCCTATACTTGGTAACTGGACCGACCGTATATCTGCTTAGTGGAGTCTAGGTGTCATATTATCTGACAATGGCATGTCTTTCATCTCTTGAAAACAATGTCAGTGCACTTATGGGCTCTTTTGACAAGGAATGTTGGCAGTCGGAAGGTCTTATTTCCTCTAAGCTCTCCAAAGGAAGGCTTATTGTTGCACCTTCGCCACCTCTTCTTGGTGGTACACCTTCTACTATTCATGTTAGCTTATCCCGTGACTCTCGGATTTTACCCAGAAATCCTTATCCTGCTCATAACGTTCCAGGTTATACTATGGAGCCTGCCACCTTTGTTGGTATTGATTTTACTCCAAAGAGAGGCGAGAGTCCGTCGAGAGCTTAGCGTAAGGTCTGTTTACAGTCTTCTCCTTCTGGCTTTAAGCGAAAACTATGGAAGGCCAATAAATCCACGAAGAAGCTACTTCTGGGTTCAGATGTCGGATTAGAAGAAACTTGTCGGATGGCACTTTGCGGTTTAGACGACCGAGTTTCATATCATTACCTGGCACAGGAACCTCTTCAGGCTTGGATGGAGAAATATTGGGCTCCTACTTTAGGTTATTCATCGGAGGTTTTGTATCTTGTGAAGGGTTGGTTGGGGTTTATATGCCGAACTCCCGAGGATATTACCCTTTTAATGGCTACCCGTTGGGTTTTTGGAGGCAATAGCACAATGCTTAAGAAGTGGCGGGTAGCTTTTGATCCAGCGACCAATTATTTCCCATAAAGGCACCTCTGGGTACTCTTGCATGGTTTACCTATTCACCTGTGGAATGAAGGCGCTCTCAAAGCCATTGGCGACTCATTGGGTACATTCATTACAGTAGACCACCAATCTCTAAGGGACCTGGCAAGGAAGGTTGGTAAAATATTAGTAGAGATGGACATTCATGGCGATTTACCAGAGGTTCTTTAGGTTGAATGGCATGGCCGTAGGTTACTTCAACGACTAGACTATATGGCAAATCCTCTCCGCTGTAGTATATGTTGTTGTGCAGGACACCTTCGCCGAGACTATAATGGGTTGGTGATTGCCGAAGATGTGGACGATTTTCAAAGTGTTTGGAACATGTCAGATTGCTCTCCTGCTGTGGATATTTTCGGTTCTAGAAATCTGCATTATCCGCTAGAGATGGACAGCCAGATTTAGCCATTGAATACACTTTTAGGTAAGCTAAAATCTCTCTACCCCCCCCCCCCACCCCCTTTTTGATTCATTAACTCCTTGGGAGAGAGAGGCTTTGGATTCTTCGGGTTGGCTTAAGCGAACGAATACCAGGGAACCTTTACCTAGTGAGGCCGATAAGTCCTTATCGACTTCAATGACAAAAAAGTGTGCTAGCAAAGAGATGAACGTCTTGACACAATCAAAGATTGCCTTAACTACTACTTCCTCTCTAGATTTGTCTTTTACCCATCTCCCAGATTATGTTCCTCGCCTAGCATATTATCCTAACGGATTAGAACAGAGTCAGGTGAATGTCGCCTCCTCCCTGCCTTTTTCCATGTTGGATGCGACTATTGTGATTCTTGGCTGTAGGGAATTTGAGGAAAATGATTCCTCTCTATCTGTTGTACTTGATTCTCTTCTACCTTTCATTCGTGATCATAAATCAACTGTTCCTTTACCAGTCTACTTGGGTAATTCTGTCTTTGATGATTCCATTGGGGGAATCCCAGTACTTTTTTTTCTCAAGTGGAAGGGACAGGGAAGGAGTTTGCATGGTCAAGAGGTTTGGGCATCGAACATTGTCCTATCAAGACTCATAGCTCTCGAAAAAAACTAGGAGATGCGACCAATCAAACCTGCGATAATGATTCTTCAGCCACTGATTGTGGGGCACTTAGAGCAATGAATGCCCTAGAAAGGGATAAATAGTGATCTTTCTTTCTTTGAATATCAGAGGGGTAGGGGGCACCCTTAAAGATGCCTCTTTTCGTCACCTTTTGGATTGAGTCCGTCCGGAGATTATTTTTTTACAAGAGACTTTAGTTCATGAACATAAAGCTAGGGATTTTATGAACACTTTTCGTCCTTCTTGGGTTTCTTGTGTTGTTAATTCTCTTGGTACCTCTGGTGGTTTATTAGTCACTTGGGATCCTAATATTTTTTATTTGAATCCACATCTCACCTGCAATGGTATTCTGATGACAGGCAAAGTAATTGCTAGCTAGAAGCAACTTTCACTACTTAATGTATATGGTCTGTGCTCGGATAAGCGAGCCTTTTGGGATTTAGTGGTTGATAGTGGTCTACTATCTCTTGATAATTTGATCCTAGAATGAGATATTAATATTACTCTTTCATTAGATGAGGTTTGGGGAGGATCTAATTCTCCTAGTTCTTTGGCAGATTATTACAAGTTTATGTTGCAGTGAAAAAATTTAGTGGATTTACGACCTGACAAGGTGGTTCTAACCTGGTGCAATGGTCGTCTCGGGGCACATGCTATTGCAAAGAGATTGGATAGATGCATAATATCTAAAGGTTTATTATCTTCGAGTGGCCTTTATCACTCCTGGGTGGAGTATCCCTTCATATCTGATCATGCCCCTGTAATTTTACAGCTGGAAATTTCTCCGAACTATAGAGTGTACCCCTTTAAACTCAATCCCCTTTGGTTGATTGACGAGGATTACAAAGAGCTTGTACATCAGGTTTGGAAGGATCCTAAATTCAATTTAGAATTGGGCAACCAACGAAGACTTGTTTGGAAACTAAAGGAACTAAAAAGACAAACTAAATTGTGGGTGAAGCAGAGAGACGGGATATTACAGCATCGCATGGAATTTTTAGAATCATAGATAAGAGATAATTTTTTGAGTTTTGTGGATGACTACTCTCAATCGGAAAAAGAACTTCTTCTAGGCAAATTAGAAATGGAAAGGAACAAGCTACTTCGAGATAACGAAGTAAAATGGCGCCAGTGAAGCAAGGCGATCTGGGTTAAAAGTGGTGATCGAAATACAAAAAAATTTCACCACTTTGCTAACCATAGGCGCATTCACAAGCGTATTTGGGAGATAATTGATGAAGATGGACAAGGGCACACAGGACAGACAACAATTAAGGACAAGGTTGTTCGTTACTTCAAAAAAAAATTCAAATCTCGCTCTACTGCCTTTACTAATGAACAGGTACAAGTAACAAGTCTTTTCTCCAAGATGGTAAATGATGAAGAGGCAAGTTTTCTTTATGAACCAGTCACTTTAGAAGAAATCAAAGATGTCTTAACATTGTTAAAAAAAGACAAGAGTCCAGGCCCCGATGGCTGGACAATGGAATTCCTTACATATTATTTTGATTTGGTTGGCAAAGACCTTGTACAGATGGTTGAGGAGTCTAGGAAAAGTGGGTCTATAACAGGAAGCTTAAACTCTACCTTCCTCTCCCTAATTCCAAAAGAAAATAAACCAACAACTTTCAGGGACTTTAGGCCTATTTCCTTATGCAATCTGTGCTATAAACTGATTTCCAAAGTCATCGCCAACCGGATCAAGCCTATTCTGTCTAGCACTCTCTCAGAAGAATAGTTAGGATTTTTTAAAGGAAGGAGGATACATGACGTTATTGGTATAGCTTACGAATGCCTCCATAGTATAACAAAAAAGTAAACAAAATCTCTAATTCTCAAGCTGGATTTGCGCAAAGCATATGACTGTATAGATTGGGATTTTCTCAGAATGATTTTAATTCAAGTGGGTTTTGGCATTCAAATGACAAAGTGGATTATGAGTTGCATTACTTCTCCTACTTATGTTGTTTTAATCAATGGTGAAACTACAGATTTCTTTCGGAGTGGACATGGTTTGCGTCAGGGTTGTCCACTATCTCTGTTATTATTCATCATGGTTATGGAAGGACTCGGTCTCTTATTAAAAAAGAGCAAAGAGGAGAACGATATTTCTGGTATTAAAGTCTCTGGAATGATTCACATACTTCATTTATTCTTTGTGGACGATGTTTTAATCATGACAAAGGCAACTTAAAAAGAGTGGCTGGAAATTGATAAACTTATAGTTTTATTCTGTAAATCCTCGGGTCTTCAAGTAAATGTTACAAAAAAAA
>JASDQU010173876.1:0-11509 GCA_032191745.1 Picea mariana | reverse complement strand
GTGTTGTTGAAATATTCGACCTGCTTCGAAACCTCTAGTCACCATGGATTCAGTGTCCCCTGTCATGATTCCATCCCTCATCCATTTGGTTATAAATTCTGGTCGCTCTGCATGTATTCTGTTCACCGGTCAAGTTTATGCTCTGTCTGTAATTCTTCCCGTGAGCCCTGATTTTTTCGTGGCTGAAAAGTCGATTGCCTTATACTGCGTCACAAACTCGCGGTAAGCAATATAGCTGCTTTGGGTCCATGCTAAATCCTCCGCGCACAGGAAAAACACGCGTTGCACCATGAAAACATCTCAGAACATAAGGAAAGGCCCACGAAGTAGTAGAATTGTGGGTCCCGAACCTTAAAGACCGACACTGGTAAATGAAGATCTAGATGTCAAAGCATATTTTGAATAGTTCGGATGCATGGTATTTTGTAGGAAAATCCAAGGATTCAATGTGAAGATGGAAGAGCAGTTTTCACTCAGGTTCAATGGGTTCCGCGTAGTAATTGTAGGAGTCACTTTCCAGGTAATGAAGGAAACTCTGTCATCCACCATGAATATCCCTCTGCGCGGTGAAAGGTGGTATAAATGCATGCCTTTGGATGCGCTATGATATGAGGAGTTCATCAAACCAAACTGTTTAAATGTGAACGTAGAAACGAGTGTTCCAAGTAGATATCTGCAAGATCCTTTTCAAAAGCTCATGAGAGCGATTGGGAAATATTTCACTTACGAAGGAAGGTTTGACAGAATTCACCCACATCACATCATATTGATGATGCATTTCACAGGAAGGATTCCATTAAACCTACCCTTTTTTTTGCACTAGAGCCTCTCAGAAATGGCAGATGACGTATGAGCTGATACAAATCAGTCGAAGAAGAAACCATATCATGTCTCACTGATTAAATTTCTGATACTTGAGGTGATTGGAAAACAACTGGGATTCGTTCCTACTCACACTCGACATCCCCAGGGACCCCAAAGGGGATTCCCCTCTATTGGAAGAAAAAGTAACATCTCACCGCGCGAAGGTGGAAATAGGAAGGATCGTGGAAGAAGGAAATACATTGGCAACCACATCTCCCCAACAATCGATACCCCGAAAGAGGGGAAGGCGAAGGAAGAACAAAGAGACTGGGGAGGCCCAAGTCCCAAATGAGCCGCGCGCAAAGTCGATCGTCGAAGAATTAGTCGTGCACGCCATTCGGCTAGAACCTGTCGGAGGTCCAAGTCAAGAATCCTGCGACAAAAGGAGAAGGACAGACACTGAAGGCATAGATATTTGTGAACTGTCTCAACAAATAAAGCAAGTGCAACTCGCTATTGCTGAGTTGTACTAGGAGAATCGAGAATTGAGACAACAATTAGCAACAAAGACCCTTGAGGCATCATCATTGCATGGCCAAGAGGGAAATGTGACATGGCTCGAGAGGCATCTTAGGGAAGCACAAGACACAATCATCCAGCTGTGTGAAGCATAGAAGATGTCAGAAGAAAGAAATGAAAAGCACTTCAAGAAATGTGGACCATCAATGGAAAATGTTCGTGTGGCTCTGGCCAGCGTGCAGAAGAAGCTGAAATGGAACATAGTTATGCAAAGGCAAGTAATTAATATGAAAAGTTGCAACTGGTTTCTCATGAGAACACCGTGGGTGTGAAAACTACAGACGAAGTCAGAAGCATGATCGACCAACTCCATTTTTGTCTGTTCAACGTGGTGCGGATTTTGTCTCCCCGTGCCATGTTTTCCACCAGGGTGTAGGGACTCTAACAGGCACCCGCATGACAAGCATACGACACATAATGTTGGAGATCCATCTATTACAAAGGAAAAGTGTATGTTGGATGAGCGACAGTTTGAAGAAAGGCATTTTCCCCTAACTAGTGGTGTCATCTTGGAAACATGTGCGACAATCCATGGTTACTCGCCACATGCATGCTCCAAAAAATGATGGCACGATGGAAATCAAGGCCGTTACAATGGGATATTGGAGTCTGGAAGAGCGCTTGATCGTCCAAATACCCTATCAGAGGAAAAAAATCGAGACATCACTCTCTAATGATGAAAGCTTTTTGATGACCAAGCTGTCATGGCAAAGACGTTGGTTATTGTGCGATCGAGTATAGTCAGTTTCTATTTTTAGTAAAGTGCCATGTGAAGAGTCATCTAGCAGAGAATACTCAGGGCCCGTTTTCTAGGGATAGTAGTTAGAGGGTAGGGTAGCCCGAGCGGCACACCATGGTCTATATATTTCTTGTTTTCAATGTAAGCTAGGTTGGTTGTCAAAACAGTGTAGACAAAGACTATTGAATGTAGCTTTTTGAATTCGATTGAAACTTAATGCAAAGGTCCTGAAGATTTGACGAAAAGATTGTAACGGTAGAAGTTTGATGTATTGTACTCTCTCTTTGCGTATGTGATTTCATGTTTTTTTTATATTCATATCTGTGTTTTGTCTAAATCCGAACGTGATTTCGAATCTAGAATTCATTGCGCGGTGCTCTAGATTCTCACCATTTAGACGACTATGTTTCTTCTAAGTGAAATCTAAATTCATCCCCAACGGTGCTCCGAGCTGCTTCATGTGTTTTTCTCTCACCCCACTCAACGATTTTTAATTGAAATAATGTTGCTCATTTAGCCTTTATCCTCTCGAGTTCAGTCACCAAGTCATTTGTTTCTATCGTCTTCTTAAATTAAATCCATAGACCAAGGTCTTGATTTATTTCACCAATAGAACCATAAATATTTTATGAAAGTGTTAAATCTAGCTGATAGTTCAAATCCATAACTTGTACAGAGACGAAGTCTCTAGAGAGAGCTTTCTCCGAGTCAAAGAGACTAGTTTCCGTCCTCAATGTGGTTTGTAGGTTTCCTCTGTCATTCATTCCCTCAGCTGAACGAGTTTATAGAGTGCTAACAATGGCCACAAAAGAAAAAAACCACCTTAGCATTGGAAAAATCCGAGTACCTAAATCGCATGGGCGAGACTCACAGTCTCCTATGCATGACTATTTCTCCCGACCTATGCTTTCACATTGATGCATGAAAGACACCAAATGAAATCTGGACCACCTTGGAAGGAATCTTTGGCAATCAGGATTAAGTGAGGGGCCATTTGCTCGAAGTAGAACTAAAATCTTTGGATCCAAAGAACTTTGCCAATCTTCAATATTTCTTCACCAAATTTAAATCTCTCCTTCATGAATTGAAATACCATGGTATCGACAAATATAAATAGGAAAAACAACTAGTTCTTATTATCATGGTAAAAATTTGACCGAAATTTAGTGTATTTGTCTCCACATTTCATTCTACCAGATTCATTGCAGGAGCAACCTGGACCATGCCTTCATTGTCACAATTTATTGAGGATTTGACACAGGAGTAGGATAATATCATTCAAATAGGCATAGTCAAGGGCCCAAAGGCACATTCACTTGATGTGCATGATGGAAACAACTCTCAAAATCCTAAATCCAAAAGGAAAGGCAAAGAAAAGGCACATCCAGATCCAAATAAGGAAGGGTACTCTAAACCATGATTCCTCTGGTTCCAAAGGTGGAAAAAGCAAGTAAGGGAAGAAGTGTGGTTATTGTAATCGCAGGAACCATCCATAATCATCTTGCATGAAGAAGCAGATTGATCAGATGGCTCGAATTCTTCAGAAAAATAATCTCGGAGACTTCATTCTTGAGGCTGCCAAGAAGAAGTCAAAAGATCAAACCCCTAAGAAAGGAAATCCTCATGCATTAGTTTCTATACATTCTTCTCCTTACACTTGGATTGTAGATCCAAGCACTTCACATCATATGGAAAACACAAAGGATATTCTATCTTTTATAATTGCATGCATGTGACCTCCTATCCTCATGGGGGATGACGCTTTAGTCAAGGTCACCAAGAAAGGAAGAGTGGAATTAGATTATGGAAGCTTCAAGAAAATTCTCCATGTTCCTTAACTTTTTGTGAATATATTCTCATTGTACCAGATTACACACAGAAGCTCACACAAAAAGGTGGAGTTCACACCAGACTCTGTGTCCATTTTTCAACATGCAAGATAACTCCAAACTTCTTGTCAGGGAGGTAAATCATAAATCTCGGTTATATACTTTTAATAATTTTATTGAACTTTATTCCTCTGTACTACTTATGAATGCTGATGAAAGTAATATATTATAGCATGAGAGGTTTGGTCACCTTAATTTCAGGTACATGAAACAACTTATCAAGAAGGGGATGGTCACCGAGTTACTTAATATCCACTTTTCCGAAGGGGTTTGTGAATGATGTGTCCATGGAAAACATCCTTAAGAGAAGTTTGAGAAAGGGAAGGCTCACAAGGCATCCTCTCCATTGGATCTGATTCACAATGATCTCATGGGTCCATTCCCATATCCATCCATCGGTAAGGCAAGGTACATGCTTACAATTTTGGATGACTACTCACGTTATACTTGGGTATTTTTTCTGAGGCAAAAGTCCAAGGTCTTTCAACATCTCAAAGAGTTCAAATAACTTGTTGAGACCCAATCAGGGAGAAAGATCAAATCCCTTTGTACAGATAAGGGGGGAGAGTATGTCAACAAAGATGTTCAAAATATTTTTCTTGAGGCTGGGATATAGTTTTAACACACAGTACCATACACTCTACAACAAAACGAGGTTGCTAAGAACAAGAACATATCTCTCAAGGAGATGGCCTCTTGTATGCTACATGCAAGGTCACTTATTCAAAATATTTGGGTGAAGGCACTTAATTGTGTGTTGACGGGTGAAATTGACCGTCCGTTAACTGAGAGAGTGGAACCGGTCCGAGGTTGTCTAATAACCCAAGCCATTTGGAATGAACCACCCTGACGGGTTTAGCGACTCCGTTAGCCGATCTAAGGTCCTAAGAAAACCAAAGAGAAAACTAAACTAATCTAAACTAACTAATCTAACTAAAACTAAACAAACTAAACTAACTAAAACTAAATAAAACAAACTAAACTAATTAACAATAAAACAAACTAATACACTAATCTAATTAAAACTAACTACTAAATAAACTAACAAATCTACTATTTATATATACAAACTACTAACTAATTAACTGTCTAACTACTATAAAAAATATAACTTATTCACAAAATGTACAGTAATCTACAAAATACAGATTTAAATAAAACCTGCAAAACTCATTTGCAATCTGTCCTAAGACAGAGAAAGGTATTTCTTTTGATTTTATGATTTTATGAAAAAGAGATAAAACTAACTGAAATTAAACGATCTAATATACTAACTGAAATTAAACAATCTAATATACTAACAAATATACTAAACAAACAAATGACAAATTGACCTGGAAACGCTCCCAATTTGTCCTGTGTGTGATGACTTCGTAGCTGGTCGGAGGAAGGAAACTCGCACCAGATAATCCAGAAGCTTCTCGTAAACGATAGGCTGCACTGCTCTTTGAGTTGTTTACAGGACAAACAAGACATAAAAAATCATAACAACTATAAGATTTATAAATCTCTGCAATAAGGGAAACCTGTTATGCAAAAACTTATACTTAATAATTCAACTTATGAAGAAGAGAAATCTGTCATTCACAAACTGAATCAAGTAATTGCTATGTTTTTTATATGCTGGAAGAAATCAGATATGGATTATATGGATTAAATTATATCATTTGTGAAAGACTAAGATAGCTAAAGTAGTCATTAACCAAATGCAAATTGATACACATAAACATAAAACAAAATATTGATATTATGAAAAGCTAAAGCTGTAGCAGAATATCAAATTCTGTCTCAGTCTGTATTAAAATTCCATATCCTTGTTCTCCCAAGAATGAGGATTTATATTATTACAAAAATAATAGGTATTTATAAGTCTTTCCACAGGGTAAAACCTCCCTGTGGATAATATCAAACTGTTTACATAATCTGGGAAGATATTCCCAAGATCAACTAAACTAGGAAACTAAAATGAAACTAAAGTATTTAGATATCCTCTAAACTGCTCATCCAATCCAATGCAATTTCGAATTCACCTGAAATGGACCAAAAATAACAAGTTAGAGAGATATTTTATTAGCAAAACAATAAAAATCTAATTCTACAGACTTAGCTACATAATCATCTGATTCTGTAGCTAGTCTAAAATAATATACAGGATCATAATTGAAATTAAATCAAATCTTTTTAATAAAACCAAATTGAATTAACAACCAAACAAATCATTTCACTTGAAAATGCCATATTGTTTGAAACCAAATAGAATCAAAATCCAATAACCGAATAGAGAGATAGGCATACTCTGTTTCGACTGTAGTCATAAATCAGGTAGACAGAATCAAAATTAAACGATTTTGAAAATCGTTTCATATCCATTTGAAAGCAATGAAATCCAACAAATCACAGGCAGACGTTGTGTTTTTCCAACAACAGGAAATACGATCAAAACAAAATCGCTTTTAAAATTATCATAGCTGTCATGACATCAAACGATTCACGCTATAGGTAGATTAATTCAAACAGGTGCGAGAATCAACTCATACAAAATCATAACCAGATCGATTTGACTTTGATCACAATCATAATAGCATCGGCATAAATGATAATTGATTATTGCAAAATGGTCAAATAAAATTGATTGGGATTGAACGAAATCATTTATTTCAAACGAATAATGACTGAGTTTAACATAAATCGTGAATCCGGATATAACCAATCTCGTTTTACAAATCAAATTCAAACAGAGTATCCATTGCAATATGAATCCAACTGATAACGTGGTCGAGCTAATAGTAAATCAATGCGAATTAACCGTCTGGGTTTTAGCATACTCATTATGAATTAAATCTATTCATGATTTGGGCATGTTTGTAACAGGCTTAAAATAGAGCAATGTTTCCGAGGAAACAGAGTCATATTGAAACGATCTGAGTTGAACTCCTATTCTTCGAAAGTCATATGGCACAAAAAACCATAACAATAAACCTCATCAAAATCGTTGCCAATCATAGCGTATGCATTATAACGAAATCAAATCGAAATGTGATCGTTTTCTAAATTGAATATGAAGAACAATTCCTATCTAGAATAGATACAAATAGAGCATCCATTTTAACTCAATCAAACAAATCAAATCCATACCAAGATCAGTCAAATCGATGAAAATCTAATAGAAACTAAACTGGGAATGATCGGAAAAATGAAATTCTATTTAGTCAAAGCAAAGCTATACATAGAATACACACAATATAATAGAGCCATTCAGGCTGTGAACAAGACTGTTTAAGAACTGAATCGCAAACATTATATCCACCTAGATTATTTACACAATGAAACGAAATCAAATCTTCCATACCTGTGTAGCGACGAGACCACCTGATTATGCCAACTTGGAATTCACAACAGCAGTGGCTGATTCCACGTTCTTGAACAAGATGGAGCCGGTTGTCTTTTGTTTCTTATCTGTCGCTTGTAGCTTGGCTTTTTGGCTGGTCAAGGCTGCAATATGGTCCTCTAGTGACTGAATCTTTGACTGGAGTATTGGGACATCAAGGTAATATCGCTCTAACCACGAATCGCATTGATCACAGGGTGACACTGTAGGTTTAGACAGAGCAGGAGAGGGTTTGGGCAATTGACCGAGGGTTTCACAAGGCAACTTAATGCCTGGGTAGTTAGGGTCGTCCTTTAGGTAGGGGGCTAGGTTTGACACAAAGCATACGAGGGTTCAACACACAAACCTTGCGAATAGGGGTATTCGCTAGCCAAGAAATGCTCTACTTTTGAATCGGAGTCCTCACTCAACACGATAGGGTTAAGCTTGACAGGGGGTTTTGGCTTATTCCTTTCCATTCGCGAAATCAAACGGGCATTCTTTTTCCCTTTGGTTTTTTCCGTGAGGCTCGGCTTGGGCTTTTTGCCCATAGGATTAACAGTCTCAACACTCTTAGTCACAGTGTGGGTTAAGTCGATAGGAGGGTCGGCCGAGGGTTTAGGTAGCAGAACATGGTAGGGCATTAGGGGTACAACCTTGACCTTGCTCACCACAGGTTTGTCAACCTGTGGAGGGTTCGTATCCTCGAAACCATTTCGAGCAACGAAAATGTTCCAACAATCCCCAATCAGACTCAAATGATAGACACCAATAAGCTTTACCAGTCCATAATGAAAAAGGCTACTATCAGCCTGGTTTCTTTTGTACTTCTTTGACATTTTAAACAAGCTTCTATGCAAATAATAGGGCATATTGAGCTGATAACCCATAAAAACCATAAGAAAACGCAGGTGGTGTAGGAACACAAACCCGTATCAACCCTCACAGGTGATAAACTGCTTGATTATCATCAATAAATCATGCCAACGTTGTTTGAGCATAGATACGGGCATACCTCTATCACAGGAGGTGATTTTGCGTAACTGGAAGAGCAAGGTCCACGGGACCTCTTCGACTTTGCAATTCTTGGACCATCGTTGTCCAGTGGCAGAAAAACCTGTAGCAAGACTGATAAACTATTCATCAATTTCTAATTGTATATCGCCGACCTTGGCTCGACAGCCATCGAAGGTCATGGCAAACTGTCTAGCCACACAAAGGTTAAAACCATCGAAACGTTCCACGAAGGTAAGCCATCCAATGTCTGCCAAATCTTGGCGGGCATTATCAAACATCAATAGGGCCTATTTGCCATTGGGTTCAACTCGCACGACTGGTGCCATGGAGTTGAATGCATGGTAAGGGAAGGGTTCGAACAGATACAGGAGCAGAGCTATTCGGTCTAACAACAATGAACGAGCAAAAGGGGTTAAGTTTTAATGCGTGCATGCGAGGGTGGTGGAGTTATTCACTGCCATGCATAACATTCATTATCCAAGTACAACCGCCACATTTCATAGCTGTTCATTCCAAAATAATAGTTCAACCATCAACTTATGTGTACAACCAATCAAATGTAATGTGCATATCAATACGCGACAACACTATGCCATAGTGTTCAAAACATTCGACGTATAGATCATACCAAAATCATTATGCGCCAATGTATAAATATTTAACCAATGTGCCAAAACGAATTCATAATAGTTGACAAGCCAAAAGCTATAAAAGATTAACATAAGGATTACATAATATATAAAAACTTAATCAAACCTCTATGTATTTTCATAGAACCAATGATAAGGCATGTCACAAAAAGTGTAAATCCAAATGCTCAAAGCCTTACAAACTTAATAAAATCAATATAAAAATGTCTAATGAGCATAGTTCGAAAGTCCTTTCAGCCACATAACGATAAACAAAACGTAAGTGCAATAGTAAATATCGATAAAAAGATCATGACAGTTCAGATAGTGATCGAAAAGTGACGTCGAAAGGGGAATTTTTTCACGCTTACAGTCGTGAAAACTTAATGAAGACAAATTTGCAGATGTCGCAAAAATAAAAGTGTCGTCTATTTGAAAAATGCGATGAAAAACTTGATGTTCACAAGACATAGGTGTAGGCAGCTTATAGGATCATAAAAAAATTGATTTGGCTGCCAACACTGTGCCAACTACATCCATAATTTATCCCCTCACAGATATGTCAAGGATCATACTCTTTCAAGGCTTGGAGCGGAAACAAACCGAAAGGCACCCACTTCCATATATTTGGATCACGAGCATAGGCCTACATTCCCTATGAGAAGAGGAAAGAACTAGATCCAAATAGTACTACATGTATTTTTATTGGCTACCCAAATGGTGTGAAAAAATACAAACTTATTGATCCTTCTATAAACCATCTCATCATTGAGCGCAATGTTCAATTTGAGGAAAGTCTCTCTCATGGTCCACATGAGCTTCATGCAGATACTCATGTCCTTCCACCAGTTTGAGATGATGAGTATAGACATTCATAATCCACTTCAGATATGAGTTATGATATAGAGTCAGAGGATTCATTCCATTTAGATGCATAGTCATAGAATTCATACGCAGAGTCAGTACATGCAGATGAAGAGCCAGAGAAGATACCCAAGTGGGTGCAGTCCACACTTCGGGATGTAGGAGACCTTCCTGGGGATCCCACGGGTCTGAGGAGGACCAGATCTCATTATGAGAATCCTCCTCATGTACCCACTGCCACTAAACCCACTATGCCTCCACATTGTTATATGATTCAGTCTTCAGACCCATATACCTACAGAGAGGCTACAGGGAACCCCTTCTAGAAAGCATCCATGCAAGAGGAGTACAACTCTCTCCTTGATAAATAGACTTGGGATATGTTTCCTCTTCCTTCAAACATGAAGCTTATTATATGCATATGGGTCTACAAGACCAAAAAAGGCAGTGCACAAATAGATGAATATACATAAGGAAAGACCAGTTTCCAAGGGATTTCAATAGATACACATGATTGACTATGGTGAGACTTTTGCTCTAGTAGAAAAGTTGGATTCTATCTGGTTGGCCCTTTCCATTGGAGTAGCTAGGGGATGGACAGTACATCAGATGGATGTGAAGACTATTTTTCTTCACGGGGATCTCTCAGAGGATATTTATATAGAGCAACCACCTCAATTCTTACAAAATTCATATTTAGTGTGTCGACTCAAAAAGTCACTCTATGGCCTCAAGTAGGATCCTAAAGCATGGTACACAAAGATGGACTCCTTCTTTCTCTCCAATATTTTTTTCAGATGCAGATCTGATCCAAATGTCTACATGTTGAGGACCATTGAATCACTTCTAATCCTAGTTCTGTATGTTGACGATCTTTTGATCACTGACAAATCGGTTTTAGTGATTGCCTCGGTGAAGGGAATTATTCATGACAGGTTTTCGATGACGGACATGGGTCCACTCCATTTCTTTCTTGGTCTCAATATCAACCAAGATGCTTCAAGCATCAAGCTATCTCAGGCTAAGTATTCCTGGGATCTCTTGGAGAGATTCCACATGACGGACTGCAAGTCTGCACCTACACCATTCTTATCTGGGGTTAGACTTGAGGATGGTTGGGATACACTAGTGGTGGAAAACACCTTGTATCGACAACTTGTGGGGAGCCTTATATATCTTACCCACACCCGACCAGATATATCATATGCAGTAGGGGTAGTTTCCAGGCACATGAAGGAGTTGCATGAGTTACACGGGAAGGCTGCCAAGCACATCCTAAGATACGTTCAGGGTACCATCATTTATGGGATCCACTATGTAGTAGGTTGCAAGTTGGATCTCATAGGGTTCACCGATTCTGACTGGACTGGAGATGGCATTGATCGCAAGTCCACATCCGTATACACTCTCAGTTTGTGTTTAGGGCCTATCTATTGGTTGTGCAAGAAGCAGTTTGTTATTTCTCTATCTTTAGTCGAGGCTGAGTACATAGGAGTAGTTAACATTACCATCCAGGAATTATGGCTACAAAACTTCCTTATAGAGTTGGGTATCCAGTTCCAAAGACCGACTGTCATTTTTTGTGACAACCAGAGTACTCTCAAGTTTTGAAAAGACCTAG
>JASDQU010173875.1:0-20810 GCA_032191745.1 Picea mariana | reverse complement strand
TTGATGAGTTGGCACATACATGAGGTGTATAGTTGATGATGTTGGTACATATTGATGAGTCATAGTTGATGAGTAGTTTACACATGATTGGTACATACTTGGTACATGGTTGGATACACTTGTTTATGGTACGGGTTGTTTACAGGTTGGTGCATGGTTGATGCACTTGTTTATGGTACAAGTTGATTACAGGTTGATGCATGGTTCATATTTATTGGTACAGGTTTACAACGGTATATCTCATATTGATAGTGTGATAGTGGTTCCATCATTCTACTTCTACTTCAGGGTGACAGGACGGGGCAAGGACAGGTGGTTGTAGCCACCTTCCGGTTGTAGCCAGAGAACATAAGGGGTTGTAGCCTCCTTCTGGTTGTAGCCAGAGAATTGGGGAATTGGAGCTTCCCTCAGGTTGTAGCCTGAGAAACTAGGGGGTTGGAGCCTCATTCTAGTTGCAGCTGGAAAACAAAGGAAGTTGGTGCTTCCAATGAATGTAATTCTTCAAGACAAATAAGAAAAAACATTATGTGGTTTTCTCCCGATTTGGGTTTCCACGTAAAACACTGGTGTACTGTGTATGTATGTGATTATTTATTTCTTACTGCTCATTATTAGATAATAATTCTACATTGATATAACATTTGAAGAAAAAGGATTATAATTACGCTATTACTGATTCACCCCCCCTCTCAGTAATCCAACAATAGAAAATGGTGAAAATGGAATAAATGTCAAGAAACAAAATTGTTCACCTTGAAGAATAATGATGAAGAAGAAATGGAGGCACCTATTCAAATGGATGAGGAAGAACTTTTGAACTTAAAAGAGCAAAAAAATGATGTAGAAATTATGCACAACATTAGTAGGTGTGAAATATGTGTTCATGCATTGGAAAGTTTGTCAGCACATCAAACCATTAAGATTGCATGATATATTCAAAATAAAAAGGTCATAGTGCTTATTGACATAGGTAGTACCCATAAATTCATTGATAAAATATTAGCAGAGAGCCTCAATTATTTTGTGTATCCAATGACAAATTTTCAAGTTTTGGTTTCTAATGGGGGGAGTATTGATTGTGTTGGAAAATTCCACAGCATTAAACTTAGTATGGGAGAATATAACTTAGGAAGCCCAAAGTATGGCATTCTCATTGGAGGAGTAGATCTTGTTATGGGGATTCAATGGTTGAGAAAATTAGGTACAACTTCTACAAACTATAAGGAATTATTCATGATATTTGAATTGAAAGGAGTTCGATATGAACTCGAAGGGTAAAATCTATGAACCTTCTAAGGTCAACAAATCTCATAGAATGGAAAAGATCTTAAAAACGGATAGTAGGGGGGTTTTGATTAGACTTTATTTTGTGGAAGTAAAGCAAGAAGATGAAAAAAATACAAAGGAATTAAAATGCACCTTAGAACAGCACCATAAGGTCTTCCAAGAAATTCCTAAAGGGATGCCTCCATCTAGAGATCATGAACATCAAATTGAACTAATACCTAGAAGTAATCCTCCTAATGGATGGATTATTGGGGGATGGAAAGCTTATTATGGTCTTGAAAACAATTTTAAATCAACCAATCTTTGGATTTAGGATAAGAAGAAAATCCTCTTTGAGACTCTTGTTACACTTGTTATTCTTTATGGATGTGAAGTCTAGGGTTGTAGTGTCTCTCGTGAATCCTATAAAAATATAGAGCAAATACAAAAGAATTTTATAACCTATAAATTCAAAATTAAAGTAAATATGCCCTATTCCATCCTCCTCTTAGAAACAAGCCTCTCCCCCATTGAGAGAACGACTATGACTAGATACCTAATGTATAAGAACAAGTTAAAAAACATGGAAGACAAGAGGCTTCCTAAAATTGCTTCAAAATCGAGTCGTAACCACCATCGACTCAAGCAAGGATGGCATAAAGATGTCTGGTCTTGGCTAAACTATTCAGGGATCATGGAAGACACCATTTTGCAGAATAAATATACTATTAAAAATATCGTCAAATCAAAATTTAAGTTGAAAATGTGGTGTGATAAAGAGTTAGAGGAAAAAAGAAAATTAAACTATTATAAGGATGTAATCAACCCTAATCTAGAAGATCAAAATTATCTATCTATTTTGACAAGTGTAAAGAAAAAAAGAAAATTATTGCTAAGATAAGAGCAAATTCTCACGAGCTCCATAGTGAAACTGGGCGTTGGGAAATTCCTAAAATGCATGGGATGAAAGAGTGTGTCACCTTTGTGACACTAAGAAGGTTGAATATGAAAAGTACTTTCTCTTAGATTGTCCAGCCTATACCCAGATTAGATCTCATTTTCAAAATATATGTCACACTACGAACCTTCCTAACCTCTTAACTCAACAAAACTATGGTGATCTTGGAAAGCTTCTCTTAATGCTTTTCAAGCACATAAACAAAATTCTAAAGAATCACAAGTAATCACTTACCCTCTTAAGGTCCGATAGACCAATTCGATCTTAGTGGATGTTAATCATCATCATCATCATCAATAATGCCTTATAGATATCATTATCAGCAAAAGGTGGAGATTGAGAAAATGGTACAAGACATACTAGATTCAAGCATTATTCAACCAAGAAGGAGTTCATTCTCAACGCCAGTAGTTATGGTGATAAAAAAAGATAATTCTTGGAGGATGTGAAAAAAGGATAATTCTCGGAGGATGTGTCCTAATTATAGAGATATAAACAAAATCACCATCAAGGATAAATTCCCTATTCCAAATATTGATGAGTTATTATATGAGCTTCATGGAGTGGATTATTTTACAAAGTTAGATCTTAAATCAGGATACCACCAAATCAAATTAAGAAAATAAGACATTCCCGAAACAACTTTTAGAACACATGAATGGTACTATGAGTTCTTGGTCATGCCTTTTGGGTTAATTAATGTTCCTTCAACTTTTCAAAGTCTTATGACCAAAAAACATTACCCCAACTTAGAAAGTTTGTGTTGGTTTTCTTTGATGATATACTTATCTATAAAAATTCATGGGAATAYCACATTAAACATGTGGATAAATTCCTACAAATTCTTGAAAACAGTCAATTATATGTAAAAACATCCACATGTGCTTTTGGGAAACAAAGAAGTAGAGTATTTGGGCCATATTGTTTCAAGGGAAGGGATTAAGGTGCACTTTCAAAAGATCCAAGTTATTACAAAATGACCTATTGCTAAGAACATCAAGGGTCTTAGAGGATTTTTGGGTCTTACAAGATATTATTGGAAATATGTTAATAATTATGCATGCATTGTAGGCCTACTCACATCGCTTTTGAAGAAAAATTCATTTGTATGGAAGGAAGAGGCTACCTTGGCATTCTCACTCTTAAAAGATGCCATATCTTCTACACCAATATTGGCAACACTTGATTTTGGTAAAACATTCAGAGTTGAATGTGATGCATTAAGACAAGGAATTAGGGCAGTATCGATGCAAGAAGGGAGACCACTGGCCTTTGAAAGTAAACAATTCAAGAGAAATGAATTAGTGAAATATACATATGAAAAAGAAATGGAAGCAATTTTACTTGCAATAAAAAAAAATGGTGACAATATCTCATTGGGAGGCATTTTAAAGTCAAGATAGACCATGATAGCCTAAAGTAATTTTTAGAGCAAAGATTGTCGTCGGAAGAGCAACAAAAATGGGTAGAAAAAATGCAAGGGTTTGATTTTGAAATAGTCTGCAAAAAGGGGAAGGATAATGTGGTAGTATATGCCCTTTCCAAAATAGAACAAGCCTCTAGTTTATATTCCATTACATCTTCCATTCATTTGTGGTTGGAAGAATCTTGCCATGAATGGAAAAATGACAATACTAGTAGATAGAAAATACAATGTATAAAGGAAGGGATGAACTCTATGGAACATTGGGAGTGGAAGAGAGATATCCTTTGGTACAAGGGTAGAATATTTTTATGCCCTCGATCAAAGTTGAAGCAACAAATATTAAGGGAGTCTCATAACTCTCTGATGGAAGGACATTCAAGGTTCCTTAAAACATATCAAAGGATCAAAAAAGAATTTTTTAGGGAAGGAGTGAAGAAAGATATTCAAAATTTTGTAAGAGAATGTCAGTTTTGCCAAAGAAATAAAGGAGAGACGGTAAAAGCTCAAGGTTTACTTCATCCTTTACAAATACTTAATCAAATATGGGAAGAGATATCAATGGATTTCATTAGAAGTTTACTGAAATCAAAAGGTAAGGATGTCATTTTTGTGGTAGTGGATAGACTCATGAAATAAGCACATTTTTGTGGAATTCAAAGTACATATACAGTAAGTCAAGTGGTAGAAGTGTTCATGAAGGAAATTCATAGACGTCATGGATTTCCTAAAGTAAAACTAAGTGAAAAAGATCCAAAATTCATGGGAAATTTTTGGAAATAATTATGGAAGATGAGTGGAACAACACTAGCTACGAGTTCAACATATCATTCACAAACAGATGGTCAACTAGAAATATTTAACAAATGTTTAGAGGGTTATCTACATTTCTATTCTTCAGACAAGCAATCTCAATGGGTGAAGTGGATTCCTTTAGCATAATGGTGGTATAATACCACCTATCACACATCTAATAAGATGTCCCCATTTGAATCCCTTTATTGATATCTAGCTCCGAGTATCTCATACTTTTTGCAAGACCAGTCCAAAGTACAAGCAATAGTTTCACATGTGGAGAAGACTAAAGAAAATTTGACAATTCTTAAGGAAAACCTTCAAATGGCATAAAATGGGATGACGCAACAAGCACATCAACATCAAAGGGAAAGACAATTTAAGGAGGGTGATTGGATATTTTTTAGACTACAACCTTATAAGAAATCTACTCTCAAACAAAAAAAGAATTGGAAATTAGCTCCAAAATTTTATGGACCTTATAATATTATTCACAAGATTGGACAAGTGGCATATGAGTTAGATTTTCCTTCTAATCACATTCATAAGGTTTTTCATGTATCTTTCCTAAAAACAATTTTGGGACAAACTATACCAGTGCAAACAGAATTTCAAGAATTAGATGAAGAAAGGAAGATGATTCTTGAACTAGAAAAAGTTATAGATCGATGTTTTATATGGCTTTGGAATAGAACCATGATGGAGTACCTAATCAAGTAGAAGAATATGTCTCCAAAATAAGCTACATGAGAAAATGAATAGTTCATGAAGAAACACCCTCAATTACAAACTTTGAGGGCAAAGCTTTTTTAGAGAGAGGGGCTATGTTAAGGCCCCTAAGGCCCTATGTTAAGGTCCTAACACTCATTTATTATTAGTTTATTAGTTATGGTTAGGTCGGATTAGGGTAGGTTACATCATGCTTACTTTATCTCTTATTTATAATAAAGGAGATTCATTTGTATAAGAATCTTGTCATATGCGTTGGATATATTGTAAAAGGAGGTTTCCCCCTCACAGTGGATTATTATTCATTGACTATTTTGGAGTTTGGTTCAAAACAACACCCCTTTTGATTTTTAAAAACTAGAATATGCACCATATAATTCTTCTAGTCCTATTAATTAGCATGAACCATGTGTTGCACCATATATTTCTACTATTAATTATTTATAGGAATCAAATCCTACACCCTTTGATTCTACAACTACTACAAATTAGTCAAATTCTACACCATCCACATTTCAACAATATTGAGATCACAATCATAGAGGTAGGAGGAATTCGTGCTCTTCATCCATCCATCAACATTGTTATTGTCACACATGTTGGTATGATAGAAAATATTCTTATAGACTGACAATTATAAGCATAGATGTAAGAATTTTAGATCAATGCCCACTATAACAACTATGTGTAGTTGGATTGATAATTGATCTTGGTGATATTTGAGTTCTTGTTTGAGAGCATTCTATTGTTTAGTTTCCTCAACTACAGAACCATACAATCCACATTGAATGTGTTTCTCTCTAATGATTGATTAAAGAACCATACAATCCACATTGAATGTGTTTCTCTCTAATGATTGATTAATCATAGTAATATTGAAAAAAAAAATTGTTTATGGAAACCTTACTTTGTTTCTTATTTTTTTTATGCCTTCATGGCAAAAGATGTTTTTCTAATTGAAAGGCCATCAATAATGTCGCATGCCACGTTAGAGCCTTTGACTCCTTTTAGTGCCTTTGATTTGGTTACAAAGATGTTCTTGTGAAGTCTTTTTTGGTTTTTTAGGTGCTAAAGAAAAACTCTGCATTCAAAGCTTGTACCTTGTTAAAGTTAGGAGGATGGGATATTATCATTATTGGTAATCATTGTGTTCCTAAAATTAAATATTTTTAAGGGGGCGGTTATTACAGTGCTTATTTGGACATTTTCAATCCCATATTTTCCAAGTAAATATTAAAGAGATGTTAGGGTGTAATATTTACTAGGTCAAATACATTAGTCATTAATAATTATTTATTGAGACTTTTAACATTAGTGATTATTTATCGAGACTTTTAACAATTTCCATGTGTTCTCAAAAGTTATCATATTTTTTCAAATTTTATTCTTTGTATCTCCAAAACAAACTTAAGAAGGAAGGTTAGTATTTTGATATTAAAATATTAGTTCCTTAATTATATTATCCTTTAAGAAGTGACTTATAATCCTATAATTATAATAATATTATAAACCCTTAATATTTGTCGTATGATCACATAAGTTATGAATTGGGGACATGGTGATCCTAGACTTAGCATTACACATAAGTTATGAGTTGAGGACATGGTGATCCTACACTTAGCATTACACATAAGTTATGAGTTGGGGACATGGTGATCCTATACTTAGCATTACAAACTACATCCAATTTAGCCTATGAGTTGGAGAACATGGCGATCCTACACTTAGCATTACAAGCTACATCCAACTTAGCCTAATGCCTTTATTGTAATCAACCAAAATATATCATTATCATTGTACAATATACATTACTTATATTATATATTTGGGTCAAAGGTACTTGCATATATCTATATTCGACCAAGATATACCATTTTCATTGTACAATATACATGATATATCATCATCATTGTACAATATACATTACGCATATTACATATTTGGGTCAAAGTTACTTGCATATATCTACATGGTGCTCTTGTGTATTGGGTTATCTTTATGTTTATATTAATTTGGTTTTAATCATATAATGTTATGACCACTTTCTCTAAAAGGCGGTTGATTCAAAGACAAGTTATATTTTATTCATTGGTTACTTTATTGAAGTGTAGTTGTAATCAACCCAGATATATCATTATCATTGTACAATACAAATTACATATATTACATATCTATGTCAAAGGTACTTGCATATATCTAGATGATGGTCATGGTGTTCTTGCGTATTAGGGGTTACATTTCATTCATTGGTTACTTTACTAAAGTGTAGTTGTAATCATTCCAGATATATCATTATCATTGTACAATAGACATTACATATCTAGGTAAAAGGTACTTGCATGTATCTAGATAATGTTCATGGTGTTCTTGTGTATTGGGATATCTTTACGATTATATGATATAGTTTTATGCCCATAATGTTATCACCACTTTCTCTAAAAGGTAGTTGATTCAAGACAAGTTACATTGGTCACTAATATAGCATAAAAGGTTATTGAGGTATGGTTGAAGCGATGCGAGATGATGCCATCTTTGGGAATTCCTTTCCCTAATATCAAATTGGATGGATGTTAAGAATCACATTTGAAAATTATGTTTTCCTTTGAAAAATGTGTATTTATAATATGTTGATGACGTTGAAACATGTGATTGATTCAATGCAAATAGAGTTGGACGAATTTTGAGGTATAAGATGAATATGGATAATACATCATTAAATGTTTTGTCACTCAAATATAGGGTTTGAACCATGTACATAAGATTTGTATCCATTTAAAAATTGTATAGAAGATCTATAATAGAGTGAGGAAAAGTTTTATTTGTGAAATTAGAGGTATGCATTGAAAATGGGTAACAAAGAGAGTGTTATAGTGTATATGATTTATATTTACAATGTGTGTGATCAACTTATAATTGTTTGGGATTGTGTATATATGAAAGATTTTGATTGAAAATGGATCATTATATAGTTTGGTATCTATCTTGGTACTTCATAGATGGAAAAATTGGAGGAGTTGATTTGTAGGGTTCATTTTAGGGGTAAGTTATCGTCTGGTGATTTGGGGTTCGGAACATTCAAGATTCAATTTTAGGCATCAAATGACACTTTTTGGGGACAAAAATTTGCTAGCATGGTTTCAACCCCTTGTCATTGTTCTACACACCAAAATCTTTCCAACAGTATGAAAATCGCCTCTATCAAAGTTCATATGTGGAAATTATGCCTCCCACAAGTTGACCTACCTTATTGGCAATTATGGTACTAAGTGGATGCCATGTTAATCTCCATTACTCACACATATGGGGCTAGTCAAGTGTGGAGTTTCATGAAGATTCTAGAGGGTCCAAAATCCTAACATGAATTGAGGCTTGAGGCATGCAAAAACCATAACCCTAACCCTGGATGACTATGAGGCTATGTTAAATATTGGGTCGCTCTGAAGGAAAGGGGTTTCATTCTTTTAGTATTGTTATTGTTCCACATTTGAGTAGAACATCTAGGAGTGGGTTATTGAAGCATAATAGAGGAGGTAGTAGATTTTGTAGCGGCCACTCAGGGCGTAGTGTCTAGGGAAACTCCATAGAGAGTGCCCTTTTCTTTGTACTTGTATTTCTTAACTCAAAAAAAGATGGCAGAGCATATGCCTCGCCTTTTAGTTGGGTTTTCTTCTGCATTATATTTCCTAGGTCACATCTTTTGTTCATTTGTGTGGATGGTGTGTTCATTTGTTTGTTCTTTCATTTTGATTTCAGTTATTTCCATAAATTTGAGCACTAAGCTAGTAATAATAAATATGAGATCTAAGGTAATGAACCACATAATAAAAGATTTCATAATATTGTAAGATTTGTTGTGACAAATTGTTTCGGTGGAATATCCATGACAATTTACAGATAAGACGTCCTTGTTGCACTTTCTAACAATCAGTAATTGATAGAACGTTTTTATCCATTTATAGCTAGATTGAATGTTACATATAAGGTCATTGGAATGACATTAGACACTCTTGGAATGTTGTTATATGAAGAATAAAACATGAGAATATTTGACTAATGCAACCTTGATCATCACTAATGTCTAAATCATTTAAGAAGAATGGATAAGGGAAGAAATCTATGCAAACTACACATTCTGAAGATTGTCTGTAAACACTACATAATAATTGTTATGAACATAATATATAATAATAAATATAAATACATTATCATAGTTAATGAATAATTAATGAAGAGACGTGACCTTTCATTAGGAAGGTGTCTCTTCATTGTAAATATCCAAAATACTTGGAATATAAAGATATCCATAAGGACAATAAATAATATTTATAAATGTATATGAAAATATGAGATGATAAGATACAATAAGAATGAGGGCCTTATATACCCATGCAGGGGTGCCTTTCCATGGAGAGACGTGACCTTTCATTGGGAAGGTATCTCTTCATTAATTATTCATTAACTGTTATAATGTATTTATATTTATTATTATATATTATGTTCATAACAATAACAACAATGATGTATTATTTTTTTCTCTAAGGAAAACCTCGTAGGGAAACCCTCGAGTGTTTCCTTGCATTTCATGGATTGTACCTAGTGTAAACTTGTTGACATTGACTATGATGTCTGACTCAATAGGGACATCGAGTGAGTTGGCATGCAACAGATGTAGCTAGTCTGAGGGATCGACCCCCGAGACCTTTTGCATGAGGCTCAAAGCACTCAACCACTTGAGGTATCCCACCAAGATTATGGTGTATTATGTTATTACTATAGTGAGAAAGAACATTATGTGCATGACTCTTTCAAGATTAAGCATTACTACTCATAAGGTAAGAATCACATAAGAAACCATGTAGAGGACAAGGATCATAAATATTGTAAGGAGAAAGGTATGTTGTTGACTTTCTTGGTTACAATTATAGAGACCAGGAAAGATGCTTTGTATATAGACTGAAGCATGACCAAACATATGTCTGAAAGGAAAGAAGGAGAAAGGAATGTTGTTGATTTTATTGGTTATAATTATAGAGACAATGAAAGAAAAGAAGGAGAAAGGCATGTTGTTGACTTTATTGGTTACAATTATAGAGACAATGAAAGATGCTTTGTATATAGATTGAAGCATTACTAAACATATGTATAAAAGAAAAGATTGGTTCAACAAGTATGAACCTATATTTCTTGGTAATATCAAGTTTGGAGAAATTAAAAGAACTCACAAATTTGAAAGTGAAGCGGCATATACATAATCTAATTAGCATTGGAGATCCCAAATATGTGAAATATATTCATTTGTTTGTAGTTGGTAAAAGTGTTTACTCTCTCAATCAAAATGAATAAGTTGAAATTTGAGAAAGGAAAATGATACATCAAAGACTATACGAAGGATTATATATAGATGAAGAAAGCATAATGACATCAACAATCATTTTTTCCAAGAAAAATCTTGCGAGAAAATCCAAGGGATGATTCCCCACATTCGTGCATGGCATCTCTAGTAAACCCATCAACATAAAATAGTGTGCCTAACCTAGAGAATTCAAATAAAATGCTAACACATAACTAATCATATACACATCAACATTAGTAAAAACTAATTAAAATAACCCCATCCACTATGACCAACCATCAATTAAAATAAGCTATACGAACAAATTGTATGCCTCTTTATCTCTTCCTCACCTTGAAATTTTGCATAAAAACAAACAAAATGTTTCATTTAAATTATTAAAATATGTTGTTAAAATTAATTGCAATCTAATTGGTTGATAATTTAATACTTTGTCGTTGCAACTGATATCATTTTGTTCACATCTCACTGTACAATTGTAGTTGAGTAACTAAAAATCAAAATTTAATTCATTAATAAAAATCGAAAATTGATCTCGCTGCCCAAATTTATCACACAAATATGTCTAATATATACACTAGCACAGTCGACTCGCGGCTGGAGAACGCCGAAAGGTATCGGCCACTGAAACGTCGTCGTGCTAGTTGAAACGACGCCCAGCTTCCACTGCGTCCAGCTACCACTGTCGTAGCTACCACTGCGTCCAGCTACAAACGCTTAATCTCAAGGAACGTGGCAATGTAAAGTTTTATACGTATTATTTTTTCTTAATCAGTTAACCTGTCATTCAATGGTTAGAGAAGTAATTTATAAATCATATTAAGCAAATGTGAAAAAATAAACAAGGTAACGGAAGTTTTCATAAATGCAAGGAAGTTATGAGCATTAAATTTGATCCATTGATTAGAGAGTACGACTAAGAATATGTCAGCATCTTCAATTGTTAGCCATAAGATTAGAATTTTAGATTAAAAGGTGATTAATTGTGTCCATTATCAATAGGTGTATGCCTTTCGGCGTAAAAAAAGCTTTAAAAAAAAACTCACTTTTTTTTAAATGTCAAAATTAAAATACACGGACTTAGTTAACATCAAATAATTGAGGCCTTAGCGTACTTCATGGGTTTTAAATATTCAAATAAAAGTTTTCAATGTTTTTTAAATATTCAAATAAAAGTTTTCAATGTTTGACTAATCATGCTTCAAACAAACTAAGGTGCGTAAATTAAATTTTCAATGTTTGACTAATCATGCTACAAACAAATTAACGTGCATAAATTAAAATATATGAGTGGTCTTCCTAAAATTTCAGTCATATTTCCTGAAGATTATAATTAAAAGTTTGAGCTCTTTTTCATGTCAAAAAGAAGGATTGGGGATTAGTGAAAATGGTTATTATTTATCTCAATTCAATTTGAATTTTGTAAATTAATATTTTATTTTTTAAATTAAACTATTCTACAAATGAAGTTGGTAAATTAATATTTTATCCTTTTTAAATTAAAATATTCTCAAAATACATGTTTAAAATATTCTCAAAATAAAAAAAATTATAATTGTTAAATTATAATCAAATTCGCATTTCATTAATCATAACACAACATTCTAAATTAGAAATATTCTTAAAAATACATGTAATAGAAATTTTTATATTATTAAATTAAAACCAAATCACATTTTATTAACCATAACACAACATCGGAGAGTTGATACTCAACAATCAAAATATAAAAGAAACTATCAATATTTTTTTATTCGAATGTTTAACTTTCATTTTGATATAATGGGACTTAATCAAGATTCTCTTTAGTAAGACCTAGTGGGTTTTGTATCTACGTGTTTTGCATAATATAAGTGTTATGTCAATGTGAACATTTGGCCTTCTCCAACTTGTTTATTTTATAAGTGTATTTTGACATTGTCGTTTACCTTTAAAATAAAAAATCATAACATTTTGATATTTTGATTGCCTTTCAATTTACTTATATGAATTTCAAGAGAGGGTGACGTTGGAAGATAGTAGTGCTACAATATGATAATGTATGCACTAAGTAATTAGTTTTTATTATTATTTAAATAAAGGGGATGATATGGTCAAATTTATTTTGGAATTACTTATAAAAGAAGACTCTTGCTATGTATTAAACTAGTTTTTGAGTTAATAGAAGTATTTAGTTTTGCATTATTTCTTCTATTTACATATCAATTTGGTATTAGAGTCATCTTTTACATTGCATAAAGAGCTCCGCCCTCATTTGCATGGCCTCTAATGCTTTGAGAAGGATCCACTCCCTCCATTCTTTAGAGGCTTTTTTTTTGTAAAGGATAATCAAGGTACGTAGGGAGGCATAGTTATCTCTCTCACACACATTCTCAAAACACTCTTCTCAGGTTATTTTAGAACCTCAACAAGAACTTCATGGCTCCTCCTAAGAATTTCAATCACAAGGATGCCTCTCGTGCATAAGCATAGATGCAATTTTTCCAATAGCAACAACAAATTATTCAACATTAGGATCAACTTCTTCAAGAGAACACAAAGGGAATATGTGATCTAGCTTCAGAACTACAAGATCTTAAACTCAACAAGACCATCTCTCAGCTACCCCCTAGACTATGTTGCGATCCTAAATTGACCTTGCCTCAATTTTTCGGTGCCTTTAATGGTGATCAAGTCAAGGCTTGGATTCGAGCCTTCTCTTCATATTTCCAACATTAGATCACGCTGCTAGAAAAAGACAAAGTCACCTTGGTATCCTGCCATTTACAAGGATTAGTTATACAATCGTGGGATCAGGTCAAACATACAAGTGGCAATGCAAACTCCCTTTATATACAACTCAATGAGGAGAGGGTTAGTCGGCCCTCTAGTACCATCACTAGCTCTAGGACTATTTTTGCACTAAACTTTGAGAGTGTTTCTATCCAGCAGGATATGTAGAGGGAGTTTGGGCATGTTGGCTTCAACTTCACTAGCTTTCCACTCAAAAAATTCAGCAGGACATTGAAATATTTTGCAAACTCCAGGTGTAGCTCTTTGTTTGAGATCCAGAATAAGTGTCGATAATTAAATTTAATCCTAGTTTTCTTCCTACTCTCTGAAATGAAATTGCTTTGGTGCATAACTCTTCTCTTTCATTATATTTTCAACATGCTCTCATTGCCAAAAAGAAGCTAGGTAAATTCTTGATGCCCTTCCATTATGTGTCTCAATCCCCCCCTACACAACAAACCTCTCCTATGGATACACCTTCACCTATGGTTACCACCTCCCCACCCCCGCTCTATCAAGACCTTGTTCTCTGACCCTAACACACAACCCTCCATACATTATCATCAATGTGGAAACCCTATTGAACCTAATCCAAACCTCATTCTATTGACATGTCAAGTCTCTCCCACCCATCCCATGCTCTTTGCTTAAAATTTCCTAATTAAATATTGTCTCACTAAGCTCATCATGGACATTGATGGAAAAAACAATTGGCATTTGAAGCCCTTCTCAAATCATTGGTTTTATCGGTACGTCCCCACCCTCACCCATACCATCTTAATTGAGCGAATGGCAATGCTTAGTCCTTTTTTATGACCCAACAATGTAATCACTTTCACCATCGACCCTCATTTTCGAGACACCGTGATGTGTGATGTTACTCCATTAGATTGCTTTGACTTACTGTTAGGGATACCTTACCAACATGAGTGCTTTACCGCATATTCTTCTCAAACAAACACATGCACCCTCACTAAGGAATCGTAAGGATGGCAAGTACTTTCGTTTCCAACCATTTGGTACTTCATCTCCAGTAACTCTATTTGGTAATGATGTTGTACTTCAAGTCACCCTTCATAAATGTTTACATTTGTGTATTATCCATGAATCTGTCAAACCTCTTCACCCCCCACATCATTGGAACCCCTCCTCTCTGACTATTGGGATGTTTTTACTAAACCTGCCACTTTGTCACCCTCATGACATATCAAGCATACCATTGACCTTGTGTCATGCACCCCCTTCCCAATACCCAGCTCTATCATCTTACCCTTATCGAGATAGCTAAGTTTGACAAACAAATTTAGGCATTGTTGCAAGTAGGCAATATTTCCCCCAACTCCTCACCTTTTGGATTATTGTCTTTATTATCCCTAAGACGGAAACCCGTGGTTGGCGGCTAGTCACTGACTATAGAGCTCTCAATAAGGTCATTGTCAAGAATAGATACTCAATACCTCATATCAAGGATTTGTTGGACCATTTGAAAGGTGCTTGTTATTTTTCGAAGCTATATCTAACTTCAAGATACCATCAAGTTTGAATGAAGGAAATCAATTTATGGAAGATAACAATCAAGACCAAATTTGGGCTTTATGAGTAGTTGGTTAGGCCCTTTGGTATCACCAATGCACTTGCTACTTTTATGAGACTCATTAATGACCTATTCCATCCATACCATGGATGCTTTGTCATTATTTATTTGGATGATATCCTGATATTCAACAAAACCTAAGGTGACCACATCCTCCATATTCATCAAGAGCTAGATATTTTGCATGCCAATCAGCTACAAGTAAAACTCAAAAAAATTGTGTTTAGCTAGCGCTCCATTTCTTACGTCCAAATCAAACACATAGTTAAATTCACAAGAATGAGACATTAAATTGCTAAATTCGAGAAAATCATCAAGAGCTACCGTCGTTAGGAATCAATGATAACACCAATAAATGTTTATAAAAGTTAAATTGAAATCTTAACAAAAACTAAATTGATTTTTTTCCAATTTTAATGAAATTAATATTTTCATTTTTTTTTTTTACATAAATATTTATAAATAAAAGATTAGTTGAAATCTTCAAAAAATTTATCAAGTTTTGATAGTTTAATCGATTAAGGTGTGGGTTTTGTTTGCTAGGTGAGTCAAGTTCAATATCCTTAGGATGAGTTTAGTTGGGAGGAGACACTCAAAAATCTAGCCATGTTAAGGTTTGATACACTCAAAAATCTAACCATGTTAAGGTTTGATACACCCAAAAATCTAACCATGTTAAAAGTTGATGTTTCATCCAATGAACCAATATTTATATTTTTAAAAAGAAATTAACACTTTTAAAAATACAATTATCTTGATCAATAATATTAAAATGAATAAAAAAAAAATTACATTTAAAAAAAAATAATTATTTTCATACTTAATATTAAAATAGATATTTACAATTAAAATAGATTTAAGTTATTAATAAAGTTAAAATCCCTATTATATTAAATAAGTCTTTTCAAATTATTTAAGCCTAAACGCCAATTTCAGATTAATTTAGTATAATACATAAATTTTACTTATATCGGAATATCCATGACTTGTTAAACATATTTGTTATATTGTAAAATCATTGTCATATCTTATATGGGAAGTGCCACGTCCATGTTTTGACGGAATGCATCTTAAAAATAAAATGAATTTTCTCAAAACTTAAAAATGACCAAGTTCGTGATAAAAGTCACCGTGAAAAAAAGTCTAAAGCAAAATTTGAATATGTATCGGAATGTCATTTGTATAAAACGTGGTAAGACTTTGGTACATGGACTAACTATTGCCACGAGAGGAGAGCCGAGTATTCATTATTATGGAGTATGTTTGTCAAGTGTGTTGGAGAGGAGGCTTGACAAGTGTTTAAGAGAGTGCCTATATACCAAGTACCCAATTAGGATTTCAAAGTATGATAAAGTTGTTATTTGGGAAATCCTTATACATGTGGGTGAATTCTAATAGATTTGTGATTGATTGGTCAAAATTGCAATGCGTATTTATTTTGTGAAGCAATATTAAGAGGAAAACTTAATGAAATTTGGAACCAGTTTTTGAATAGGTGATGATAGGCGGGAAACGTTTTTTTTGAATGAAGTCGAATTAGTGGTATTGGTTCTTTGGGATTGGGTCTGATAATGGCACGACTTGATTGGATGTCCTTAACTGTTTCTAGTAGGTTCTTCTAAGGAGTTATTGTGTAGAGCCTTTCTCCCTTTGTCTATGGTTTTCTTTGGAGCCATATGACCTCGTCCATCCTTGAGGTTTACTCGGATGTGACCACTTTACTATCTACCTTGGTGGGGTTAATATTTCATTAATTTATGTTGTTTTTGGGTTTATGATTTTAGTACCAGAGCCTGCTTCTGCACCTAACTTCTTCCACTTCCTATACTTGGTAACTGGACCGACCGTATATCTGCTTAGTGGAGTCTAGGTGTCATATTATCTGACAATGGCATGTCTTTCATCTCTTGAAAACAATGTCAGTGCACTTATGGGCTCTTTTGACAAGGAATGTTGGCAGTCGGAAGGTCTTATTTCCTCTAAGCTCTCCAAAGGAAGGCTTATTGTTGCACCTTCGCCACCTCTTCTTGGTGGTACACCTTCTACTATTCATGTTAGCTTATCCCGTGACTCTCGGATTTTACCCAGAAATCCTTATCCTGCTCATAACGTTCCAGGTTATACTATGGAGCCTGCCACCTTTGTTGGTATTGATTTTACTCCAAAGAGAGGCGAGAGTCCGTCGAGAGCTTAGCGTAAGGTCTGTTTACAGTCTTCTCCTTCTGGCTTTAAGCGAAAACTATGGAAGGCCAATAAATCCACGAAGAAGCTACTTCTGGGTTCAGATGTCGGATTAGAAGAAACTTGTCGGATGGCACTTTGCGGTTTAGACGACCGAGTTTCATATCATTACCTGGCACAGGAACCTCTTCAGGCTTGGATGGAGAAATATTGGGCTCCTACTTTAGGTTATTCATCGGAGGTTTTGTATCTTGTGAAGGGTTGGTTGGGGTTTATATGCCGAACTCCCGAGGATATTACCCTTTTAATGGCTACCCGTTGGGTTTTTGGAGGCAATAGCACAATGCTTAAGAAGTGGCGGGTAGCTTTTGATCCAGCGACCAATTATTTCCCATAAAGGCACCTCTGGGTACTCTTGCATGGTTTACCTATTCACCTGTGGAATGAAGGCGCTCTCAAAGCCATTGGCGACTCATTGGGTACATTCATTACAGTAGACCACCAATCTCTAAGGGACCTGGCAAGGAAGGTTGGTAAAATATTAGTAGAGATGGACATTCATGGCGATTTACCAGAGGTTCTTTAGGTTGAATGGCATGGCCGTAGGTTACTTCAACGACTAGACTATATGGCAAATCCTCTCCGCTGTAGTATATGTTGTTGTGCAGGACACCTTCGCCGAGACTATAATGGGTTGGTGATTGCCGAAGATGTGGACGATTTTCAAAGTGTTTGGAACATGTCAGATTGCTCTCCTGCTGTGGATATTTTCGGTTCTAGAAATCTGCATTATCCGCTAGAGATGGACAGCCAGATTTAGCCATTGAATACACTTTTAGGTAAGCTAAAATCTCTCTACCCCCCCCCCCCACCCCCTTTTTGATTCATTAACTCCTTGGGAGAGAGAGGCTTTGGATTCTTCGGGTTGGCTTAAGCGAACGAATACCAGGGAACCTTTACCTAGTGAGGCCGATAAGTCCTTATCGACTTCAATGACAAAAAAGTGTGCTAGCAAAGAGATGAACGTCTTGACACAATCAAAGATTGCCTTAACTACTACTTCCTCTCTAGATTTGTCTTTTACCCATCTCCCAGATTATGTTCCTCGCCTAGCATATTATCCTAACGGATTAGAACAGAGTCAGGTGAATGTCGCCTCCTCCCTGCCTTTTTCCATGTTGGATGCGACTATTGTGATTCTTGGCTGTAGGGAATTTGAGGAAAATGATTCCTCTCTATCTGTTGTACTTGATTCTCTTCTACCTTTCATTCGTGATCATAAATCAACTGTTCCTTTACCAGTCTACTTGGGTAATTCTGTCTTTGATGATTCCATTGGGGGAATCCCAGTACTTTTTTTTCTCAAGTGGAAGGGACAGGGAAGGAGTTTGCATGGTCAAGAGGTTTGGGCATCGAACATTGTCCTATCAAGACTCATAGCTCTCGAAAAAAACTAGGAGATGCGACCAATCAAACCTGCGATAATGATTCTTCAGCCACTGATTGTGGGGCACTTAGAGCAATGAATGCCCTAGAAAGGGATAAATAGTGATCTTTCTTTCTTTGAATATCAGAGGGGTAGGGGGCACCCTTAAAGATGCCTCTTTTCGTCACCTTTTGGATTGAGTCCGTCCGGAGATTATTTTTTTACAAGAGACTTTAGTTCATGAACATAAAGCTAGGGATTTTATGAACACTTTTCGTCCTTCTTGGGTTTCTTGTGTTGTTAATTCTCTTGGTACCTCTGGTGGTTTATTAGTCACTTGGGATCCTAATATTTTTTATTTGAATCCACATCTCACCTGCAATGGTATTCTGATGACAGGCAAAGTAATTGCTAGCTAGAAGCAACTTTCACTACTTAATGTATATGGTCTGTGCTCGGATAAGCGAGCCTTTTGGGATTTAGTGGTTGATAGTGGTCTACTATCTCTTGATAATTTGATCCTAGAATGAGATATTAATATTACTCTTTCATTAGATGAGGTTTGGGGAGGATCTAATTCTCCTAGTTCTTTGGCAGATTATTACAAGTTTATGTTGCAGTGAAAAAATTTAGTGGATTTACGACCTGACAAGGTGGTTCTAACCTGGTGCAATGGTCGTCTCGGGGCACATGCTATTGCAAAGAGATTGGATAGATGCATAATATCTAAAGGTTTATTATCTTCGAGTGGCCTTTATCACTCCTGGGTGGAGTATCCCTTCATATCTGATCATGCCCCTGTAATTTTACAGCTGGAAATTTCTCCGAACTATAGAGTGTACCCCTTTAAACTCAATCCCCTTTGGTTGATTGACGAGGATTACAAAGAGCTTGTACATCAGGTTTGGAAGGATCCTAAATTCAATTTAGAATTGGGCAACCAACGAAGACTTGTTTGGAAACTAAAGGAACTAAAAAGACAAACTAAATTGTGGGTGAAGCAGAGAGACGGGATATTACAGCATCGCATGGAATTTTTAGAATCATAGATAAGAGATAATTTTTTGAGTTTTGTGGATGACTACTCTCAATCGGAAAAAGAACTTCTTCTAGGCAAATTAGAAATGGAAAGGAACAAGCTACTTCGAGATAACGAAGTAAAATGGCGCCAGTGAAGCAAGGCGATCTGGGTTAAAAGTGGTGATCGAAATACAAAAAAATTTCACCACTTTGCTAACCATAGGCGCATTCACAAGCGTATTTGGGAGATAATTGATGAAGATGGACAAGGGCACACAGGACAGACAACAATTAAGGACAAGGTTGTTCGTTACTTCAAAAAAAAATTCAAATCTCGCTCTACTGCCTTTACTAATGAACAGGTACAAGTAACAAGTCTTTTCTCCAAGATGGTAAATGATGAAGAGGCAAGTTTTCTTTATGAACCAGTCACTTTAGAAGAAATCAAAGATGTCTTAACATTGTTAAAAAAAGACAAGAGTCCAGGCCCCGATGGCTGGACAATGGAATTCCTTACATATTATTTTGATTTGGTTGGCAAAGACCTTGTACAGATGGTTGAGGAGTCTAGGAAAAGTGGGTCTATAACAGGAAGCTTAAACTCTACCTTCCTCTCCCTAATTCCAAAAGAAAATAAACCAACAACTTTCAGGGACTTTAGGCCTATTTCCTTATGCAATCTGTGCTATAAACTGATTTCCAAAGTCATCGCCAACCGGATCAAGCCTATTCTGTCTAGCACTCTCTCAGAAGAATAGTTAGGATTTTTTAAAGGAAGGAGGATACATGACGTTATTGGTATAGCTTACGAATGCCTCCATAGTATAACAAAAAAGTAAACAAAATCTCTAATTCTCAAGCTGGATTTGCGCAAAGCATATGACTGTATAGATTGGGATTTTCTCAGAATGATTTTAATTCAAGTGGGTTTTGGCATTCAAATGACAAAGTGGATTATGAGTTGCATTACTTCTCCTACTTATGTTGTTTTAATCAATGGTGAAACTACAGATTTCTTTCGGAGTGGACATGGTTTGCGTCAGGGTTGTCCACTATCTCTGTTATTATTCATCATGGTTATGGAAGGACTCGGTCTCTTATTAAAAAAGAGCAAAGAGGAGAACGATATTTCTGGTATTAAAGTCTCTGGAATGATTCACATACTTCATTTATTCTTTGTGGACGATGTTTTAATCATGACAAAGGCAACTTAAAAAGAGTGGCTGGAAATTGATAAACTTATAGTTTTATTCTGTAAATCCTCGGGTCTTCAAGTAAATGTTACAAAAAAAA
>JASDQU010173873.1:17442-33685 GCA_032191745.1 Picea mariana | reverse complement strand
GAGGATGATCCTCTTCCTATTCACTTTTTCCCTTTGAAGACTCACCCAAAACTGGTCTCTTTCGTTCCAAGTAATCCTCGTACAAAACTTTCACCATCTCCGACACAACAAGGAAAGTTTTCTGGAACTCTTTCTCATCCTGAGAAAGCCCTTCTTCCGATGCCATCTTCTCGCTGTGAGAAGCTCTCTTTCTCAATCCAATTAATGGATTCTCTGCAACAAGCTCTCCTTCACAACGTTGTATCTTTTCCCTAGTTAACATGAAAAAATCAAATCTAAACGTCAACTAGCTCTGATACCACTTGATCCAGAAAGATCTTTTAATGACTGTGGTTGAGTTTTTAATTGCATGTGTTAATTAACCATTTATGAAGATGAATGAAAGAGGATGAAGATGAGAGAAAATATCATAGCCATAATAAAAAATACAGAGCTGAACTAAAGCAATAAGAACAAAAAACCATAACATGAGAAGTGATAACGGAGTTCGGCACAAAATTGCCTACATCTCTGGGCCTTTGTCTTAATGGGGGAGGCTTCTTTATTTCTATTAAAAAGCTCAAAAAGTACATCGCAATAGTGTCATTAGGCTACAAAACTGATCTATTCATTTTCTTCCAGATCTCTAGAACCCAGTAAAAAAAATGGCACACAAAATGGATGATCGGAGCTCCCAGAAATGGCCCACAAGCGTCTACTCCTCAATAGCTTCCCTGCATAAAAATGGCTTTGGCTTGAATTCCCTTCATCATAACTCTACTTTGATTTTCCTCCATGGCCTCAAACATGCCTATTTTATATAGATCTGAAGTTGTTTACCCATCCCCAACTTCCTCCCAAAATCTAGGCTCCAAAAATGCCCAATATCTCCCAAAAATGGGCCAAATCCTCCATTAACAGGGTTAAAAATCAATTTAAAATCCAAAAACATTATAAAAAACCAACTTCTGTTAAAAAAATCACAGAGTAGCCCCCTATAGGGTACGCGCCCCTGATCTCATGTCACCTGCATAGGATCCAAGGCTAAAAAGGGAGGGCACTTAGCTGGGCTAAGCTCCTTTTGGAGTGCGCCCCCCTGGTCTCATGGGATTCTCCTCAAAACCAGGGTTGAGGCTTATCCATTGAGCGCCAACCTTGTTACTTTATCACCTTTATTTATATTATTTTATGTTTAGTGTTACAAGCACCACCAAGGCCGCATTGGAAAGGGACCTTTTTCAAAGGCTTGGGCTGACCCAAGAGGTCATAGGATCAAACCCCATGGACTCCAATAAAACTTTTGCCACCAACCATTAACCAATACCATGGTGCCACGTGACACCCAACCATTTGCCAAACAAATGTCGCTTTTTCACTGTTGGTTGGATCCCTGACACTGACCAGTCACCTTTTGTTGGACTACCACTTGTCGCCACTTGTCTCTACCATGTCAGCACTACTAATGTCATCATTTGACTGGACCTGTTGACTTTTTCCTATTTGGGAAAACGGTCAGAGTGTGATAAATCTCGCATATAGTGTATGTTTGAGAAAGTAAATATATGGCCGGAATCGGGAGAACGAGACAGACGCAATGGCATTGGTTTCATCAAATTCTGAGCACTTTCATTTTTGAACCTTTTTGAGCCCTGTCAGGATCCTGGATCCGATTCTGGATCACTCAAGTAGAGGCAAAATACAATGCCAATCATAGAGCATTTCAAAGGGGTGGAAGACATGAAGAAACTATAGGCAAAACCATAACTATGCAAACGCAGAAAAAGGAGCGTTGGGCTAAGATGGAACCTCTCCAGGAGCGAGCAACAAAGGTTATTCCATAGGCAGAGGAAGCCAAAACATACATGGCACAAACCTAGGCAGAATGTGCAAGGATGGTCAGCGATGAGATTGTAGGGCAGATATTGGACACACTCAAGGAGAATATTGCACAGGCCCAAACAAAAGAAACAGAGCTCATGGAGAACTTCCAAGTGATCGAAAGGGAGATCAATGAAGCACATAGGGGTTAGGTGGCTCGGGACGAGCCACATGTCAATGTTGGGGGCCTGTTGGAAGCAGGCCAAATCAGAAAGAAAGGCTATTTTGGGAATAAAGGCATGCACGAGAAAAGAGACGGTTGGAAGGAAGAGTAGCATGTGCACATGCATGGAATACCTAACGACGTTAGGGTTAGGTTTTTTGTAATACATTGTAATGGTCGATGAGCCCGAAACGTATAAATATATATACCTAGGAGGTCTAGATGAGGTCAGTTTTAGAGAGTCTGAAGAGATGATGGAGGAGTCATGTTTTGATAACTAGTTGTAATACTTCAGTCATACGACCTACGTTTGTAAGTTGTTGAGTTGTAGAGGGTCATAAGGGTAGATATCGAGGGTTAGATCACAGGATGAGGAGCCCGGTGTGATATAGTTCGCCTCATAAAATATCTTGACTTGACTGAGAATGAATTGTAAAGCGCGTGACATTGTAGTTTTGGAACTGCCATAATAGAAGAGCTTGAGAGACAGATATTTGTGGACGTAGCCCAGGGGGGGTGAACCACGGTAAAACTTGTGTTATGTGATTGAATTCTATTGTCTCTTTTACTGTTTGTGAGTATATGTTAGCATGATGAAATATTGATCTAATTATCTTACATGCATAATTGGGAATGACATTATATTTCTTTAATAAGTTAAATAGAACTCTCAGTGCACACTTCTCAGATCTCCATACAATCCTAGACTACAAACACCTAAATATTGTAGTAACCCATTAAGACTATCTTAGGTGAGACTGCACAATACACCTTGTGTATTGTGTTGCCTTATGGTTTACCAGGAGGGCCTACAGTTTTAGAGGCTTTGTCAGAACCCTAGTAGACTTGAACCTGGGTCAATCATGTTAAAGGTATAACTTAGAGAAAAAAAACCAACAACCACCAATAAGAGTCAGATCTGAGAATACATCAAAACTTGAACAAACCAAAAAAACCAGAGAGATGAACCACATACCGAGAGTGGAAAAAAGTGGAAGAACCAACCCCAGATCCTCTAACTCATAAATTTTGATCCGTCATAATAGATCATACAACAAAGTTCCATATCTGGAGCATAGACAAGAGGAAAGACACTGCAATGCACTGGATCATGAACGTCACACCCTAATCCAAATACATCACAACATGAAAAACCATGTATGTGCAAGAGAAGGAGACGAGCTCTGCACCCCCCATAAACCACCAGATCAAGGGACATTGCAATCAAAACAGATCCACAAACTGCATCCCAACAAACCCAACAAAAAATCCCTAGATCCACACCCGATCAGACTCGCAAGCAGTGGCGAGGGGATTCGAAGGTGCGATCACTAATCCATACCATCATTCGACAACTGATAAATTCCAAAAAGGAAGAGGAGTGAGAGGGGATATTCTCCAAATTGAAGAAAATAAACCTGCAAAAGGGCGAACTCAGGAGTTGCGATAGAGGATGTGGCCAGAGAACAATCTGGCCGCAGAGCATCAAAGGATGTGACTAGGGAACCCTAGTCGCAAAGCCTCCGGGCATTGCACCCTGAATATTTCAATTAACATAATATTTATTACTAACACAATTATATAATTAAAATTGCTTGATATATGGTCAATCGGTGTCATATATCAACCAATTTTAATTATCTCATTATGTCAGTTTACAATCAACATGGGTAGAAAGGATTAGTAGATTTGTAAACTAAGATATCAATATAAATAATAAGGAAATATCTATGATATTTTAGTATGGTTCACCATTTAGACTATGGTTTTCCATGGTTGAATATGGTTGACCACATTGGATATGTTTGACCATAGTTGACTTTGGTCAGACATGGTTGATTATGTGTGACAATTTTTTCCTATGATTAAATTTAGTAAACCATGGTCTACTATCCTTGTATTTGGTTTACAATGGTTAATAATGGGTGACATGTTGACTATGGATCACCATGTTGAATGTAGTTGATGATGGATGAAATGGTTGAACATGTTTTACTACGGTTGACCATGATTGACCATGTTAACCATGGTTGACCAAGCTTTAATATGGTTGACCATGTTTTACTTTGGTTGACCATGGTGAGTACGTTTACCATGGTTAACCATGTTTTACTATGGTTGATGATGTTTTACTATGGGTATCTTTGTTTGATCATGTGTGACTATGGTTGACCATGTGTGACTATGGTTGACCATGTCTGAGTATGGCTCACTATGGGTGACCATGGTTAAATTTGGTTGACTATGGTAAACTATGTTAAACTATTATTAACCATGGTTGAATTTGGTTGATCACATTTAACTATGGTTCACCATGAGTGACCATGTTGACTATGGATGGCATGGTTGACCATTTTTTACTGTGGTTATATTTGGTTGACCATGGTTGTATAGGGATGAACATGGTGGTCCACAATTGACCATGGTTAAATTTGGTTGACCATGGTTGACTTCAGTTTACTATGGTTGAAAACGGTCAACATATGGTTGACTTTTTTATGTTTGATTTATTATAGTCAACTTATGGTTGACTTTTGTTTATGTTTGGTATACTATGGTTGAATTTGGTTTATTACGGTTTACTATGGATTTGCTATGGTTGACTTTAATTTATTATGGTTGACCACCTTCAACCATGTTTTACTATGGTTCACTTAGGTTCACTTTGGTTGACTATGGGTAGGCATGGTTAGCCATTGACCATGTTGATTATGTTTAACCATGGTTTTCTATGGTAATGTTGCATTGCAATGTTCATCATGGTCGACTTATGTTGAATTGATATGTTGCTCCATGGTTATGTCAAAATGTGACATCCATTAAGGGTTATGTCACATTGTAACATTCCTCAAGGGTTATGTTAGATTGTGATGTTCTATGATGATTATGTCACATTGTGATGTTCATATTCAATGTGTTATGTCGAATTATCACTATTTTCCTCAACGGTTACATCGCATTGAGACGTTCATTAAAGGTTATGTCACCTTCCGACATTCTTTAATGGTTATGTTTCAATGAGATGTTCTTGAATGGTCATTATGCATTGTGATATTCATGTTTTTTGGATTGTATGGAGTTGATGTGTTCCTTGATGGTTATGCCACATTACGACATTCACCAAGGGTTAAGTCACAATTGTGTTGTTCCTTAATGGTTATGTTGCATTTTCATATTCATCTTGGTGGACTTATGTTGAATTGCAGTGTTTTTTAAGGGTTAAATGTCGTATGGTGATGTTACTCAATGCTTATGTAGATTATGACATTTATCTTGGTTGGCTTATGTCAAATCATTGTGTTCCTCAATGGTTATGTTGCAATGTGATGTTCCTCGAGGATTAGGTTAGATTGCGATGTTCCTCAATTGTTATTTCGTATAACGATGTTTATCATGGTTGATTTATGTCAACCATGGTTTTCTTTAGTAGGCCATGGTTAACTATGGTGTATTATGGTTGAATTTCATCACATTGCAACATTGGATAAGTGTTAAGTTGAATTGTGACATTGGGTTATGTCTGTCACATTGTGATAGTGGGTTACGTTTGTCACATTGCGACATTGACAATGTTCATCGCATTGTGACATTCGTGAATGGTGGTATGTTGGATTGTATCACATTGCAATGTTTATCAAGGGTTATGTTGGATTGTGACATCAAGGGTTACGTTATATTTTGATGTTCCTCAAGGTCTATGTTGAAATGTGGTGTTCGACAAAGGATTATGGTTGAATTTTGACACATTGTGACATTAAGGGTTATGTTAGATTGTAATGTTAGTCCAGGATTATGTTAGATTGCAACATTCACTAAGGGTTATGTTAGATTGTGAGATTAGTAAAGGGTTATGTTGGATTGTGATGTTCCCCAATGATTATGTCGCATTTTGATGTTCATCTTCGTTGTGTTATGTCGAATTACCACGTTTGTCTAGTATGGTTACATCACATTGCAATGTTTATTAAGGGATATGTCACCTTGTGACATTTGTTAATAGTTATTTTTTGATGAGACGTTTCTTAATAGTCATGATGCATTGCAATATTCATCTTGGTTGGATTGTAAGGAAATTTTATGTTCCTCATTCGTTATGTTGCATTGTGACATCCATGAAGGATTGGGTTATGTCACAAGGAATATATCAACATAACCATGGGTGAATTGGGTTGAGTAAGGTTGGCGAAGATTGACTATGGTTGAACAAGGTTGACTAAGATTGACTATGGTTGACCAAGGTTGACTAAGATTGGCTATGGTTATGTTACATTGTGACATCAAGGGTTATGTTAGTTTGTGACATTCATCAAGGGTTATGTTGGATTGTGACATTTGTCAAGGGATTATGGTTGAATTTCATCACATTGTGATGTTTGTTAAGGGTTATGTCACATCGTGATGTTCATCAGGGTTATGTTGGATTGTGATGTTGTCCAATGATTATGTTGTATTGTGATGTTCATATTTATTGTGTTATGTCAAATTACTACAATCGTCTATGGTTACATCACATCGATTGCAACATTCCTTTGGGGTTATGTTGAGTGAGATGTTCTTGAATGGTTATGATGCATTATGATATTCATCTTGGTTGGCTTATGAGGATATTTTTTGTTCCTCATTGGTTATATCACATTGCAAAATTCATGAAGGGTTGGGTTATGTCGCAAGGCATATATCAACATAACCATAGGTGACATGGGTTAACCATTCTTGGCCATGATTCACTATGGTTGACCATGGGTGCCCATAATGCTATGTTTGACCAAGGTTGACTTTGGTCGACTATGGTTATGTTTCATTATGAAATTCATGTTGGTTGACTTATGTTGAAATGCTATGTTCATCAATGGTTTCATGACATTATAATCTCCATCAATGGTTTTGTCACAATGAGACATTCAAGAAGGGTTTTTTTCAATTGTGATGTTCCCAATGGTTATGTTGCATTGTGACATTCATGTTTTTTTACTAATGTTAAATTGTACATTCCTTAATGGTTTTGTTGCATTACGACATTTATTAAGGGTTATATTACTATTTGATGTTCTTCAAGGGTTATGAATGTGTTATGTTTCACTATGATGCTCCTAAAAAGTATGATGCATTGACATTAAAAGTGGTGGATATACATTGATTGATGCCATTAGTTTTGAAAGGTGGAAAATGGCACCGATTGATGAATATCAACCACCTTTAATTATGTGGGCATGGCATAATGATGCTAAGTTTTGGATAAATCATTGGAGATTAGTGAGTTCACTTTGTAGAATATTTATATAGTTAAAAATAGGTTCACATCTAAATTTAAGGAGATTTTGGTAAAATAAAGAAGTATAGGAAAAGAGAAAACTAACATACTATAAAGAGACATGTTGTAACCTAGGTATGTATCCTCTACCTGTCCTCTCTTTTTCCCTATGCCTTCATAAATTTTTCCTTTTTCTGGTTGGTTAAGTCAGTTTCCCACTACTGAGTGTCTTCGCCCTTATTCATTTTTGAGTCTTCATGCATTTTAGTTTTTTTTTTTCTGGAAGGATAAAATAAATGTCATATTTTTTTCATAATGCTTGTCATCACATGAACCATTTATTGAGCTCACCATAGGTCTAACAAGACTTTTCTATGCACAAGAAATGCTCGTGCACACGATGCAGCAATCCGGAGAAACAAATTTTGGGCTCAAACTATGAGAACAGACAGGTAAATTTTCAACGGTAAAGATCCATTAGGCCAAATAGATCAACGACTCTTGTCAATTCAGGTTCCAAAATTACACAAGTTTTAATATCAAGTTCGAAGTATTGAGTTCTCGAAGACCTGAAGCCTCTGAAGGGCTAAAGAGTCAAAGTCCTGAGAACCTGACACGTCGCTTTGACAATTTTCCTCCGAGATATTTTTCACTTTTCACATTTGAAACTCCTGAAGCCTAGATTCCTGAAATGAATCTAGACCATTCATCAATGGAGACATGTGGAAGAAGATCGTCCACTTTGGAAGTTTTCCTCTGGGAGATCTTCATGCTTAACATTCAAAACTCCCGAAGAGCCAAATACCCGAAGTCTCGAAGTGAATCAGGACTATACATCAACGAAGACATGTGGAAGAAGATTATCCACTTCAGGAGTTTTCCTCTGGGAGATATTCACACTTAACATTTGAAACTCCCGAAGCCCGAATCTCCGAAGAGAATCTGGACCATTCATTGGTCACGACAGGCGGCATGAGATCATTCACTTCGGGGATTTTCCTTCAAGAGATTTTCAGGTTTCACATTCAAAAGTCCCGAAGAGCCAAGGACCCGAAGTCTCAAAGTAAATCTAGACCAACCATCAGATGGGACACGTTGTGACAGATCATTCACTTTGGAGAATTTCCTCCGGAATATGTTTCATGTTTCACTTTGAAAACACACGAAGCCTGAAAGTACGAAATGAATCTGGACCATTGATCCCAGGTCAACGAGAACCATCGATCCTTGTAGTAGGTAAATGTCACCCAAATCCCGAATCATAACCATCGATGACTATAGTTCATTGCTAGGACACAAACTACCCGAACGTTAATTTTTCGGAGTGGTCCCACAATTTAAACCATGTTTTTGTTGGAAGGGTATGTGGTAGCTTCTGGTGAATTGCGGGCCCAAAGGCGGTCTGAATACAAACCACCCTCAAAAAATATCGCAATCATGTACTTGAATGACATCATCTCACCGCGTCACCGCACACATCATCTCCCCTCATCCCACTCACTACTATCTCTCCTCTCACCACCTAACACTTGTCTTCCATTAAACCCCACACTAATCTCCATTGGCAGTGTCCCACCTCTCCAGATCGACGGTCCTTATCGCAACTCAGACCCCCCCGACCGGTCATTCTACCTTTAACGGTGGGGGGAGGGTCTGAGTAAGTGGTTTCCTCATCACGGGCCCTACCTAACGTGGTGGTTCCTCAAGAACTCATAGCCCCCCTCTCTAATCTGCTTACCTCCTACACCCCCCTCCAAGTTTCTCTCGAGTTGTTTTTAAATACCGATCCCTCTCACCTTTCACCACCTGTTCTCCACTCACTTCCCAAACTATAAAATCCTCCTCTCCCTACAAGCCACTTGTATCCCCCACTACACATCATCTACCATCACATGCATTCATCCCGTCTCCTAATGGGATGCTCACCTCCACGTCTCCCCTCATGCTCGATGAGCCGACAACCATTCTAGAAAGGCTATTTCATAGGTACATATGGTAGTTGATAGGTCAATACAGAGTGTGCTTGGCTTATGAAAGCTTAGGCATGGATAGAGAGATAAGTCTCATTCAAAGGTCTATGCAGGTTAGTGTCAAAAACAATTTCGCAAACTCTGCTCATGCAAATGGTTATCTCTAGTGGCCTCCATCAGCTCGCAGACATGTCATTGTTCAACACAGAGCCCTGCTCTGCCACTTCGAGGCCTATTTTCGGCCACTCAGTTCCTCCACCACATGCACCAGTTCTGTTGTGGAGACAGTAGTAGTTTCATTTGATTAAGTCCAGCATTTTCCTAGATTAGATGCAAGAGTGGTATTTTGTGTGTGATAAGAACCGCTCTTGCTTTTTAATTTTGGGAGCTTAGTGAAGTTAATATTTTGTTTTATGAACAACTCCCTAGATTGAGGTCTCAATATCCTAAGGACGAGAGCCTCTGCAACTCTTTTAAATAGATAGTTTTTGGATATTGTAAAGGTCGGATTTTGAGGAAAGAAGAGCAATACAACAAACTCATTGAACTCGTTTTATGCATGGATTAAATCTCTCTACCTGGTGAACATACTCTTGATGACAATGTTTCATTCAACTCTTCATGTGTTTTCATTCTTATCTTGAATAAAATTTTTGATTTGTGCAATGTACATTTCATTTCATTTCAGCTATTGTATGACTTATTTTTACTGATATGTAACCTATCAAACAACTAATGCTTTGGTAAAGATTTTTTTTCTGCAACCTGTGGGAGTTATTGTGTTTTGATACATGTTTGATGTCTTGAAATGATATTTTAAGTATTAAACTTCTTCCAGCAGATTATTCATTGAGTAGTTTGTTGTTTCTCTTTGTTTTCTATTATTTCACTGGTCTATCATTAGTGTGCCCTCAACCAAAGAAGGCCCTCATCCATATCGTTCTACCAACCCAACCTTTACTTTGTCTTGATAGAATAACCCTCTAGCAACCAACAAAAATTTAAAGAAACAATCATTCTAAACTGATAGGTGGCCTAGCTTTGCCTTTAGTAGTCAAGTGCAAACCTTAGGACCAACATCTTCTTGTGTCGTTGCCGGGGAATGGAGTAATGAAATATATTTCCCTGGAAGAATGAAAATGATTAGATATGATATTTGATGGTGAACAAAGACCAGGCACATTCAGACTGCATATCATTCACTTGGAGACTCCATGGTTAAAGAATCCAGTGGCGACTCCACGGTTTTAAGAAGTCATAGTTTAAGATGGAAGCCATCTTGGCTCGAAGGTTTTCTCCTTTAAATTTCTCTGTTGTTCCTAGTTTTCCAAATGTTGTTCCTACTATAGATGAGTGGGGTGATTTTTTGCCTAGATTTAGAGAACATAAAGATTAAAACCCCGTTGATCATTTGCTTGAGTTTCATGAACTCATGCATCGGTGGGGAATACATCATGAGGATGTACTAATGAAGATGTTCATGTACTCATTAGAGGGATATGCTCATGAGTGGTATCGATCCTTTCCCCCTGCTAGCATCTGTTCCCTGCAACAGTTCCATGCTGCATTCAGTAAGCATTGTAAAGGGTTTTTTCCAGTTGATTTACTTTTTGGGAACTGCTGTGAAGAATTTGAATCTCATATTCGATAGTCACTTATTATTTCTTCTAGTAGTGAAAGTAAAAAGGAATTTTTCGTTGAGGAAGTGGAGGAATATTCAGTTACATATGAGTCATCTTCTGATCCTTTTATTCAAAAGGATGATGTTGGGAATTACATTAATGATGAAATTGATGATAACAAGGCTTTGGATACATCTTTCATTATTCTAGGTGACTTAGATAGTCGCTGTTATGATACATCTATTGTTTTATGTTCTCATAAAAATTTGATTAACTGTGAGGAAAGTGATGTTGAAGGTCACGAGCATGTTTCTTACCTTCATTCTAAAATTGTTGAGAAACAAGAAATCTATAATTCTGAAGATGACATTATGGAGCTAGAACATGGAAAAGCCACCAATGCATGAGACATACCCATTCATTTCAAAAAACAAGATGAGCAGTATCAAGGGTGTTTTGCTGCCCTTTATGGTTGTTAATCACATGACTTTCATGAGTTATTTCAATGAGGACATGAGCAACTCAGTCTTGTTTATAATGCAGATCCAACGCAACAAAAAAATTGTCCTCTCAACCAGTTGGAGGCTTTTAATGAGTTTCAAGATCCCATAGCGAGATGGATGGATTCTTATTTTTCCAGAATCCCAAAGGTTGAAAGTTTTACCATGATCATCATTTGCAACTGTAAGTATCAGATGTTTTTCAACTTTGTGTTGTGTTTGATATATCCTCTTTGGATTATTCTAAACAGTGACCTACACATAGTTACGATTCTTGATCAAATGATTTTTTGGTTTCATTGGAAGTGGAATTACACATGATTGTGTTGGTTTTCAGCTGAATAGAGTAGGTAGTAGGAGAATAAGCTCATAGTTCGAGCATTTAATTTTTAGTTCGCAGATTGTTTTTCAGTATCTTGGTTTTTAGTAGCTTGTTTTAATAAGAGATTACATAGCCCAACAAAGTCACTAGGGTTTAGTTTCATTTTCAAGTTTCAGTAAAGACTCCATAGCCCAACGCAGGCACTGAGGTGTAGTCTCAGTTTTTAATTCAATAAAATGCATGGCTGAGGGATAGTAATAGATTCGCAGGGATGAAATATAGAAACGAGGGTAAGTGATGAAAGGTAAGAGAAATTATCTAATCTCAAGGCATTGATCTATAACTCTTAGCACCTCACAGGGATGAGCTATCCCTAGTTGGAGCCAATGTTGTAACCTAGGTCTAAATCCTCTGCCTCTCCTCTCTTTTTTCCTATGCCTTCATCAATTTTTTCATTTCCTGGTTGGTTAAGTCAGTTTACCACTACTGAGTGTCTTGGCCCTTATTCATTTTTGAGTCTTCGTGCATTTATGTTTCTGTTTTTCTGGAAGGATAAGATACATGTCATATTTCTTTTGGAATGCTTGTCATCACGTGCACCATTTATTGAGCTCATCAGAGGTCTACCAAGCCTTTTCTATGCACAAGAAATTCCCGTGCACATGACGCAGCAATCCAGAGCAACAAATTTTGGGCTCAGATTGTGAGAACAAACAGGTAAATTTTCAATGTTAACAATCCATTAGGCCAAATAGATCAATGGCTCTCATCCATTTGGGTTCCAGAATTGTGAGGGATTTAATATCAAGTTTGAAGTACTAAGTTCCCGAAGACCTGAAGCCTCCAAAGAGTTGAAGAGCCGAAGTCTCGATAACCTGACACGTCACTTCGATGATTTTCCTCTGGGAGATTTTTCACGCTTCACATTTGAAACTCCCGAAACTTGGATTTTTGAAATGAATATGGACCATTCATCAACAGATACATGTGGAAGCAGATCGTCCACTTCGGGAGTTTTCCTCCGGGAGATCTTCATGCTTAACATTCGAAACTCCCAAAGAGCCAAAGACCTGAAGTCCCAAAGTGAATCAAGACCATACATCAATACAAACACGTGGAAGCAAATCATCCACTTCGGGAGTTTTCCTTTAGGAGATCTTCACGCTTAACATTTAAAACTACCGAAGCCCAAATCTCCAAAGAGAATATGGACCGTTCGTCGGTCACGACATGTGGCAACAGATCATTCACTTTGGGGATTTTCCTTCAGGAGAGTTTCAGGTTTCACATTCGAAAGTCTTGAAGAGCCAAGGACCCGAAGTCCTAAAGTAAATATATACCATCCATCAGATGAGACATGTGGCGATAGATCATTCACTTCAGATCCGAAAGATGTTTCATGTCTCACTTTGAAAACATCTGAAGCCCAAAATTTTGAAATGAATCTGGACCATTGATCCTAGGTCAATGAGAACTGTCGATCCTTGCAGCAGGTAAATGTCACCCAAATCCCATATCATAACCATTGGCAGCTATAGTTCATTGCAGGGATGCAAACTTCCTAGACATTAATTTTCCAGAGCAGTCCCACAATTTAAACCATGGTTTTGTATTGATGTATGGTCTTGATTCACTTTGGGACTTTAACATTCGNGAATGAAATCAGCTCACCGCATCACCACACACATCATCTCCCCTCGTCCCACTCACTACTCTCACTCCTCTCACAACCCAACACTTTTCCTCCATTAAACCCCATGCTGGTCTCCATCGACAGTGGCCCACCTCTCTAGATCGATGATCTTTATCGCAACTCAGAACTCCCCAACCATTCTACCTTTTACAGTGGGGGGACGTTCTGAGTAAGAGGTTTCCTCATCGTGGGCCCTACCTAACGTGGTGACTCCTCAATAACTCAGAGCCCCCACCCCTCTCTAATCCTCTTACCACCTACACCCCCTGCGAGTTCCTCTCGTGTTGTTCTTAAATACCTCCCCCTCTCACCTTTCGCCAATTGTTCTCCACTCACTTCCCAACCTATCTACTCCTCCTCTCCCTACGCGCCACCTATCTCCCCCACTACACATCATATACCCTCACGTCCATTCATCCCGTCTCTCGATGGGATGCTCAACGCCACTTCTCCCCTCATGCCTGATGAGCCGACAACCATTCCAGGAAGGTTATTTCGCAGGTATAGATGGAAGTTGACGGGTCAATACAGAGTGTGCTTTCCTTCCGAAAGCTCAAGCATGGACAGAGAGCTAAGTCTCAGTCACAGGTCGACGCAGGTTAGTGCCAGAAACAATTCAACAAACTCTGCTCATGCAGTCGGTTATCTCCAAAGGCCTCCAACAGCTTGCATACATGCCTTTGTTTAGCACAAATCCCTTCTCTGCCAGTCCGAGGCCTATTTTCGGCCACTCAGTTCCTCCATCACATGCATCAGTTTTGTTGTAGAGACAGTAGTAGTTTCATTTGATTAAGTCCAGAATTATCCTATATTAGATGCAAGAGTGGTCTTCTGTGTGTGATAAGAATCACTCTTGTTGTTTAATTCTGGGAGCTTAGTGAAGTTAATATTTTGTGTTACGAACAACTTCCTAGATCGAGGTCTCAGTCCCTGAAGGACGAGAGCCTCTGTGACTCTTTTAAATAGTTAGTTTTTGGATATTGTAGAGGTCAGATTTTTTGAGGAAAGAAGAGCAATACAATAGACTGGTTGGACCTATTTTATGCATGGATTAAATCTCTCTACCTGGTGATTATACTCTTGATGGCAGTGTTTCGTTCAACTCTTCATGTGTTTTCATTCTTATCTTGAATACAGTTTTTTATTTGTGCAACATACATTTCATTTCCTTTCATCTATGGTATGACTTATTTTTACTGATATGCAAACGGTCAAACAACTAATTCTTTGGTAAAGATTAATTTTCTGCAACCTGTGGGAGTTATTGTGTTTTGATACATGTTTGATGTCTTGAAATGATATTTTAAGTATTGAACTTCTCAAGCAGTAGACTATTCATTGAGTAGTTTGTTGTTTCTCTCTATTTTTTATTATTTCACTGGTTTGTCATTAGTGTGCCATCAACCAAGGAAGGCCCTCATCCATATCGTTCTTCCAACCCAACCTTGCCTTTGTCTTGATAGAATAACCCTCTGACCAACCAACAAAAAGTTAAGGAAACAAACATTCTAAATTGATAGGTGGCCTAACTTTTCCCTTTAGCAGTCAAGTGCGGATGTTAGGACCAACAAGACCAATAAACCCATTCTTGCTAAAATAAAAGCAAACTCTCACATGCCCCATTAAAGAAGAAAACTAATCTTGCTAAAATAAGAACAAGCTCTCACATGTGCCATAGTAAAACAATGTGTTGGACAATTCTTAAAATGCCTCAAGATAAAATAATTGTCACCTTTATGACATACTAAGAAGGTGGGATGAAAAACATTTAAAAAAAATGCTCTATGTATATATACATATCAAATCTCAATTTCAAAATATGTTTAACAATATTAAACTAGAGATTTTTTGGAATAGAGAAAAAAATTTATAAAACAACCTAATTAATTTTTTACCCTTTTTCTTTCTTTTAATCTCATAGAACAAAAGTGGTCACATTGGACAATAACAATCATTATTATCATCATCATCCATTGAATGATTAGTCTATATTTAAAAAAAAAAAAACTAAAATTAAGTGATTCTCATTTGAATTTTTCTATATAAACCTTATGAGTAGGGATGGAATTTGAAAACAATTTTGAGTTGGATTGAAAAATTGGAAACACTTGTTACTTGCATGTGCTTTACATGAAAATTTAAAAGTTTTGAAAGTTTTCATTAATTTTGATGATGGTGTGATAGATCATGATGACTATTTTAACCATAAAATTATAACCTAATGAAAAACACACTTAAAACATATTAATAAAAATACTATTAAAAAACAACAAAACAACACACATTAAATATAAGGAAAAATATACAAACATATTATACTATCTAAGATATATTATAAAGAAAATTATTATACTATCCATAATACAATTATCCAACATACATAAAAATATTTATAATACAATTAATCAAGATAGATAGAAATATAGCAATGTCTAATTTTTTATTTTCTAATTAAAAATAAATCAACATTGTTTAAGTGAATTAAATTATATTTTGATAGTTTTCATAAACATTTTAATACTAGCAAAGACATAAAAGTTATTGTCTAAATATTCTAGGAAATGGTGATATTTTGAGGGATATTTACTTAAAATTAGGTTAGAAATTCTACTCTGTATAATCCAAGTACAAATTTCACAATGCAGAAATATATTTTAAATAACAAAAAATAATGATTTCATGTAAATTTATGTAAAATCTTTTATTTGAACAATTATAAATGAAAACACACATCAAATTTCATATGAATTTTCAAATCATTTAAAATAAACAATCAATCACCTAAACATGGATGTCTATAAGGATTGATTGGTTTAGTTTGTATTTATTAAAAAAAAAAAACTAAAATTAAACTTAAATATCCAT
>JASDQU010173871.1:7350-18929 GCA_032191745.1 Picea mariana | reverse complement strand
CGTGGCCGTGTTATCCAACCGCTACCACTATAACCTCCAGGTGTGTCCACGATGCCCCTTACACGGCACACAAGGTAAGTCGGGGGGAATTGAACTCGAAACCTCATGGAACTTCATTTTAACGGCACTTGCCAATTGAGCTGCCCCCCCGGGGGCTAAGTGCTTTCCATTTTAACTCAACAACAAAGTGATATTTGTGTGTCCTATCAAAGAGAGGGAAACAAAATGATTTTCTTAGATGCAAAGCAGAAAATTGTGTGCCCTAACATTTAAAAATCATTCAATAACATAAGCTTTTACAATTTTCTAAAAAAAGGAAAACTCTACATGGCCTCTTCTTTGATTTTGATGATTTGATCAATCAATGAACTGATGGATATAACAACGGGAGGGGGGCAGGTTAATGCCAAAATGTTAACGCACAAACTAGCAGGTTGGATATGGCAAGGTATCCTAGCTAGCAGAGTGCTAAGGAACAGAACAAGATCCCCCCGAAGGTGTCACAATGGATCAAGTTCTTTCTATTTATGTCTATGTATTTTCACAATATACCAAGGGAGGGTTCCCTACTACTTCCATAGTGACATGTATTCGTGCAATAGATATGTCAAGAAAATATAGATTTAATGATCGGTATCCAATGAGAGATGTGCACAACCAACTCTCTGGGTGGAGCCCAAAAATACTCGATGATAGATGGGCTTGGTAGTTTGTGGGAGTGGCATAGATGCTCAGGAAAAACACACTACAGGAAGACAACTGTCTATAAGGGCTATGGAGTCAAATGTACTCATAAATTTGAGTGATATGACCTCAGGATAGAATATCCTGAGGTATATATATGGCTATATATGCCTATCGAGGTTTATGTCTGTGTGTCACTGTTATTCAATATGTCAAGCATAACTTTACTTCATTATTGTTTTCCCTCTAAATTCCCCTCTCGAACATTTACCTTTATTACATCCTTCCCTAAGATTTCACTTCCTCTTTTCCCTCTTCTCCCAACTTTATGTGCTTGTGATTTTTTTTTTTTAAATTTGAACTCTTCCCCTCTCTAAATCCCATTTAGACTTAGCTGCTTTCTTATTGTAAGTTTTGTTTTCTTTTACTTCCTTATGTATCAACCCTAGGGGTTTTAAGTAGAAGGTATGGAGCGTGTTGTGTGTAAGACGATATAAGTTTTAATGTTTGAAATAGGCTCAAGATTTGGAGTCAAAATAAGCTCTTATAATTCAGTCTTTATGTTAGAAAGACAATGATGATTTGGCGGTTGTATTTGTTTATGTGGATGACATAATCATCATAGGTAGTAAGGTCAACACAATCCAGAAGGTAAAATCTTATTTTTGTTCAACTTTTGACAAGAGTGGCTTAGGACTCCTTCATTATTGTGTAGGTATAGAATTTTGACAAACCAATGGTTGTGTGTTGTGTCACAAACCAAGTATGCTACAAGTTTGGTGGAGAAATTATTAAGGGTTGGTTGTATGTGAAGAACTCTTCAGTTTCCTTTTGAGGATCAGATGACTTGTAGTTTCCAAATACTCAAGTCTCAGTTGTAGCATGTGAAGAACCTTCAGTTGTATTCTAATGATCAAATGACTTGTAGTTTCCAATTGCTTCAAGATCAGTTGTAGCATATGAAGAACCTTTCAGTTGTATTTCGGAGCTTCAAATGTTTTGTTTCTTCCAAATACCCAATGATCAGATGATATTATAAAGTTGTCTTCCCACCCCCTTCTATTTAGAGTCTTCCAGATATGTATAAATAATAAAATATGTCTTAAATAACTAATATAATTTTATAGGTCCACCCTGGGAAAAATTAAGTTATATTTGAATGTAGGCTCAAAAGGGCACCTCTTGGCTCACTCTAGCAGACGGTACACTTGCACCTCTTCTTTATTCCATCGCTAGGTAAGAGAAGAAGTGCACAAAAGAGAGAGTAGCGTGCAGATATTAGGAGAAGGCCTTCTAGGGTTTGAACTAGTGTTTTCTAGTAGGATAAAAGAAGTGCACACTAGGGAGGTCTAGGGTTTATCCTTGTGTTTCCTTTAGGGTTTGAGAGATGACCTTTGTACTTTGGTCTTAGTATGATTTGTGGTCATTCATATTTGGTATTTTGGAAAATTCATTCATCTTGAACATCATGGATACATTTCCTTATAGAATATTCTGGGAAGTAAAAGGAAGACCATTGAACATGTTAAAACCTAGACCTAATGTCTATTATTTTTTAATTCCTTAGCTAACTTTCTATCCTTTGCTGGGTTTTGCTCATTTAGCCCTCATTTCAACCACGTGTTCACCTTCTATTTAAGATCAAGTAAGGGGGATATCCTCTTCACATCGATTTCAACCACGGGTTCACCTTCTATTTCAGATGCCTTTGACATGTCTAGTTTGATAAGAATTCCATGCCTTCTTATAGATTTGAGGTTCTCTCCTATGACAATTGTTCCAAGTGTAAGTGACATTGACTGTTTCAATATCTATATATTAGAGATAATTTTTTTCAATATCTATCTAGTTCTATTCCATTGACTTTTTCCATATGTTGAAACCGTAGGCTACCCTAGAACTCACATCCAACCCTATCACCCTGTGTGCAACAAACACAAAGCTATCAAAAATGGACATGACTTGGTAGGGTTCTCATGTTCTGGGGTTCACTCTCTCAACTATGCCAATTGTGCCAGAAAGGAATCTTTTAGTGCAATGGTGAAGAGAGTCTTGTCTCCTTGTCTCTAGAGTTCTAAAGAGAAGTGCGCAAAAGTTAGAAGGAGTTCCTTTAGGGTTTGAACCTTGTGTGAGAGAGAGGAGTCCACAAGTTCAAGGAGGGATTGATTTAGGGTTTATCCTTGTGTTTCCTTTAGGGTTTGAGAGATGAAATTTGTACTTTGGTCTCCATGCCTCTCTATCACTCACACGAATTACAATGGTTGTGAATTTGATGGATGGTTACCTTGCAAAGGTTGCACTGGATATCAATTTGAAGCTTCCCAAATTTAGACGTTAGAAACAACAGTTGGTTCATTCAAGTTTAGTCATAGATTCGACATGTTTCATGGGTTCCACGATTTGGTTGGTTCATTCAAGTTGGGAACATGTTTGATCATTGGATAATTTTTCTTTGTGAGTGGTTCAGACCCAAGATGGAGAAGTTTGACATTGTAAGATGACACTATATAGGTTGGAATGGGAAGAAACTAAGCGAGGGTTTTGGTTCTTCCAAAGAAAAAAGGGGAACATGGGAAGAGAATAGAATAAATCTATATCTTCATACACTCATTCATATTAAGGGGGGTTTCTTCAACTCATTTGTCTCTTCATAGTTTCCCAATACTAGATTGCAACATAAAGAACAATACATAGTTGTTGTCACATCATTTAATTACTATAGAATTTAGTTGATGAATCATGTCCAATAAAAAGAAAAGAAGGAATTTAGTGATGCTTGGTCATAATCAAGTTCTCCTATCCAATGCCAACACTTATAGCCCCCTATCCTACCACTATAACACCTCTCGGCCTGCTCTTTTGAGACTGTTTAGAAGAGAAGTAAACTAGCCCTATTACATATCTAAGCTACCCTAAAGAGCATCCCCCTAAACCTTATCTACTATACTACCAAACGTTGACCCTTAGGCCACCCTTTAGGAATACTCCAAGACCTCACGGCCTGTCATACTTTGACTATCCCAACAATAGTGTAGCAGCCCCTTGTCATCATATATTTGGCCTAACTATCCCTTAAACTAGTGTAGGACTACCTCTAGACTTAGGTCATCCACTCCTCACCATAAAAAAATAATTTAGGATTAGAATTTGGGACTAATATTGTCATTATATACTTCATAAAATTGATTAACTTAGTCCTATATTTTGACATTTCATTACTCCATATTTGATTTTGGAAACAACATAACATCAATATTTTTGAAAGAGTTATAGTGTTGTGTTTTGACATTGTCAGTGTGTCAAAGTGATGCAGGAGCATCGCTCCCAAGCCAGCCGCATCAGCCAGCTCAACGCATTCAAGGAAGAGAGGCACAACTCTTTCACATTTTGAATTTGAATGTAAAGGAATTTATGTTGTAAGGATGCTAGAGCCATAAAGCCATGCCTTAGAGAAGGAGTTAGTTAGGTAGATATCCTTTAATGGTTGTAAGGCTACAATCTAGATCTGATCTGGACTAGACATCCCATTCAATGTAATTTAATGTAATTGAATAGGGTAGATGAGATGGAGGGAAGAGATCGAATATCCCCCTCATGTAAAAGATCTTTTGATCTATTTTTGAGTGCGTCGTACTGTAAGTGTAGAAAAGAGCAGAGAGAAGGAGCTGAGACTCTGTCAAAGTCTGAGCTCAGGAACACCTTTGTAAGGAGGCATTTCATATTAATACAAAGAGGCAGTTTCCTACATGATTCTGTGGGTGCTTATGTGTTTGTGGATGTCTATGTGTGTTCAATATATGTTGTAAATGTATGCTGTGAATGTGAATTTGCAGGGACAAATAGGTTCTACTATTTGTGATTTCTTGGATTTCAGGGTTGGAGATCTTTGAGGCTTCCTACCAAGAGGGCATGATAGAACACTACGAGTTCAAATAGCCAGTGCATAGGTGCACTTCCAATTCTGTGGAATTTGGACAAAGACGTGCCAAGAGGGTACACCAGCGGAAGTCTTGAACTCAGGAAGATCTCAAGGTTGTTGAATACCTTGGAGGCAAGACTGTGTAGAGGAAGGCACAAGAGAAAGACAGAATCTCTGAGGAGTTTTGTAGAGCTATGCCAGGAGGGCATTAAGCATATGCACTGGTTGCATTGAGGAGCAACTCTGTTGTGAGTTCAATAAGAAGTCAAAATCACTGGGGATTTTAGACACTCTGCAAGAAGGGAATTGAGTAGGTGCCAGAGTGCACAGGAAGAACTCTTTTGAGTTCTGTAATAGAGGAGAGTCCAAGGAAGGATCTTCACAGGGTTGATGAACACCCTGCAGAATCACCAAGGAGTTACTTGAGCAAGAGATTGCTAGGAGGGCATCAGATTCTCCATCTGAGGGAGAAGAAAAGGGTGAAGTCCCTTAGAGGTCTGAGCAACAGACAAGCTTAGGATAGATAGCACCTTCATGTGTGCAGGGACTCTGTAAGCCAGCACAGAGACAGAAGAAACCTTTTCAAGGTTTCAGAGAAGAAAAGATTAGGAGGAAACATGCCTTTGTGCACGAGAGAGACTCTGCAAGGAGTTCAGAAGTAAAATAATCCTTTGAGGATTCAAAGAGAACAAAGCTCAAGAGGAGTAGTGCTTTCACGCATAGGCCATAGCTGCAAAGATCGCAGAGGCAAGGGAAATCTTTGGAGAGTTTAGAATCCCAAAATCTTAGGAGGGACAGTGTCTTTTAGAATGAAGTTAGACGCTGTGAGCATAGGCTTAGTAGCAAGATCTAAGGTTGAGGCCTTTAGAAATTGGAAAAACTTCCAAAGTTCAAGAAGAAAGCGTATTCTCAGGAGGAGCACAACTTCCATCAGATCAAGCTGAAGGGAAGATCTGGACCATTAAAATTCCACATCCAACTAGCAGGAGGAGAGTGCATAGGAAAAGAGTAGATCTGGGCCATCAGATCTCATTCAGACAATCGATAACCGTCAGATCTGTTGTAAGGTGCATGCGGTTTAACCCTCATATGTGAAGAGGGGGACGAAAGGCCTATTTCAGCATTTCCGCTACCAGGAGACATAGAGGGCAAGAGTCGAAACTCTAGACCCATGAAATCCTGAAAGAAATCGTATCCGTCGAACGGGAGGACATGTGGCGGCGATCAAGATTATCAGAAAATTCCTCGAAAAGGAGCATTTCAACATTTCAGCTGTCGGGAATGCGAGAGGTAAGAGTTCAAAACTCTTGACCCTTGAAGTCCTGAAGTGAACAAGGACCATCCATCTGTGGAGGATAGGTGTCGCGAGATCCTCATGTTCGGGCATTCATACATCGAAGGGCGAATAAGGAAGTCTCTCGACTTCATAAGTAGCGAAGTCCTGAAACGATCTGGACTGTCCATCTGTGGAGGACACGTGGAGGAGATCGGGGAATCCACCGAGATTTAAGATACCAGGGATTTGAGAGAATAGAGGATAGGTTTCGTAGGGGTCGCGAAATTCTAAAATGAAAAACCCTGAAAACTTTGAAGAAAGCAGAGAAGGAGCATTGCTGGGTCACGATGAAAAAGTCCAGAATTTGGCATACCAGATACCGGGATTTTGGAAATCCTCAGTAGATAGGATCCGGGCTCTTGGGGATGAAAATCCCAAAAATATCAGGGCCGTTGATTGAAGATCAGATCATATTCGTTGATCTTAGCCAAGAGTGGAAAGGGCTGTATCGGTACTTCGGTATTTCGGATACCGGAAGTATGAGAGAGTAGGGACAGGAAGGAAACCTTGCATTGGGAAAACCCGAAACATGAAAACCTGAAGTCACTGAGGAAAAGCACGGGTCGTGGGGATCTGAGGTATTCATGGTCATTTTGGAGTTTGGAATTTCGGGGGTTCTGAGGACAAGAGAACCAAGCCTTTCGGCATTGGGAACTCTGAAATAGCGAAAGGAGACAGGAAGTCGGGAAATAGGTATTTTCGGCATTCTGAGAATCATCTTTTCGGGTGTCTTGAAGACAGGAAGTCGGGCACTTTGCGTCGATGAACCCCAAAGAAGACTACGTTCATATGAGGGGATTTCATGTGGACTAAGTGTATAGCCCATGGGGCTAACCACGAGTAAATCCATTTTCAGCAAATTGGCATTTCGGTGATCGGGAGATAGAAGAGTCAAGGACACTCGACATCAAGACTCAAGGAGTCCTGAAACCTAAAATTTTTTTTTCAGGGAAAAGTCCACGGACGAGTGTAGAAGCCGTGGGGAAGAGTTGAAGGACTTGTGGATCGGAGAATTGAGGTTCCCATAGGGATCCGGAAGAGTTTCTTCGGTTCGGGGAGATTTTTTGAACGCTCCTTAGACCGGGAGGTCACGCAGAACCTGCGGGGGCAGGGGGCATCAACGCCATTAAGTGGTATCATAGCTTGACTCTGTTTGTACATTGCAGGTAGAGGAAGTGAGGAGAAGAAGATAGAGTGTTGGGAACTCTGTAGATGATTGTTTGCAGGTAGGCAGTAGTCAAAAAGACAGTTAGGAAAACTGCAAGGAAATGTTGGGAATGCTTAGGGTTACAGAGTGACAGCAACAGATCTTTTAGGAGGGCATATAGAAAGTGGGCATAATGACTACTGAAGGTCATGCATGTGGTGGAAAGAAGAAGCACTAGCAGTAAGGGAACGCTGCAAGAGATAGAGAACTCGCTGAGATCATAGCGAGGATGGATGAACTTGCGCTGCGGGTGCAAGAGAATGTTAAGTTGAGATGGGTATATGAATGGCCCATGAGGACGAAATAAAAATGGCCAGTCAGGGCATTGATGGATAAAATACAACAGAGGTTGTTAAAGGGATGGTTGAGGCATACTGAAAACCTTAATGGACCAGAGGAAATGGTTCAGGTGTGTGAACCAGAAGCTGGGAGAAATCTCAGTAATGTTGAGGAAGAGAGATCAGCTGAAGATCTCAGTGACTGTCAGGTGAGCAGTGAGGAAAATCCATATTTCCAGAAGAGAAATGAGATGGGATCTGAGGATCTCATAGTCTTCCAAGAGGGAAGCAGAGAAATCCCATATTGCCAAGTGGGCAGGGAAAATCAAATGAGGCTATGTGAGAGTCTCATGAACTCAGAGGTGAGTTTAGATCAGCCCGAGGAGCTGACAGAGAAGATGAGCTCAATGGATTTGGATCAACAGATGCAGCTGATAGAGGAGGAGGATCAAAGGGATCTTATAATGATTGGGGGAATTGGAATATTCTTACCACATAGCCCAGAGGAAGCTGAAGTCTGTGTTGCAGATGAAACAACAATAGAAGGACAACCAGCAGAGACTGTCAAGGAAGGAGAATTGGAGCAGATATTTGAGGCTGCCCAGGCAGAAGAAGAAGATGAGAATTCCGAGGAATGACTCAATATTTTCAGCCAGGAAGCTGTAGCACTGAAGTTGACAACAGAAGAAGTCGAAGAACAGGTAGATCAAATGATCACTCCATGGGAGATGGAGCTGGAGATACTAAAGGATTGGTTGAACAATCCAGAGCTAGTAGGTGACTTCCATGAGCAGATATTAGTAGAAGAGAATTCTGAGGAATTTCTTAGAATTTTCAGACAGGGAGCTAATTGGGTAATCATCACTACAGTACTGAGGTATGCAGAGGAAGACGAAAGAGGATTCTAGTCTGAAGAGCATCTGGAAGAAGATGGACACATACCAGCAAGGGGAATGGAAGTAGAAACACTATTAGATGAAGAGGAAGTTGAGCAGCAGTTCAGTGGGAAGACTGTAGAGCTAAAATATGTAGCAAGGTGGAAAGTTGAGGCCACAAGAGGAGATGAAGATGGCATGGGAAATCATGGTGATCTACCCATTTGCAGAAAGAAATTGTAGCCTAGGAGACTACAATGATAGAGCCATCCACTGGAGCAGATGGACGAGGTGATCGAGAAGATCCGCATCAATAGAGACTGCCAGCAAGGAGAATCTAAGAAAAAGGGAAGTAGCAGCAGCAACAACAAAGTAGTGGAAGTGGCAGCAACAGAGTAGAGGAGTAGATGAACAACTCCAGAGGATTGTTTGGGATCCAGGTGGATTTCAATAGCCAAGGTGGAGAGCTCATGAGTAGGAGCTCAGGAATTTTTCAGCAGAGGAGTATGATGCAGGAGCATCGCTCCCAAGCCATTCGTGCCAGCTAACTAGTCAGCTCAGCGCATTCAAGGCATGCATTCAAGGAAGAGAGGCACAACCCTTTCACATTTTGAATTTGAATGTAAAGGAATTTGTGTTGTAAGGATGCTAGAGCCATAAATCCATGCCTTAGAGCAGGTGTTAGTTAGGTAGATAGCCTTTAATGGTTGTAAGGCTACAATCTAGATCCGATATGGACTAGACAACCCATTCATTGTAATTTAATGTAATTGAATAGGGTAGGTGAGATGGAGGGAAGAGCTCGAAGAGTACCCTCATGTAAAATATCTTTTGATCTATTTTTGAGTGGGTAGTAGTGTAAGTGTAGAAGAGAGCAGAGAGAAGGATCCAAGACTCTATCAAAGTCTGAGCTTAGGAACACCTTTGTAAGGAGGCATTTCATATTAATACAAAGAAGCAGTTTCCTTCATAATTCAATGGGTTCTTATGTGTTTGTGGATGTCTATGTGTGTTCAATATATGTTGTAAATGTATGTTGTGAATGTGCTTTTGCAGGGAAATATAGGTTCTACTATCTGTGAGTTCTTGGATTTCAGGGTTGGAGATCTTTGAGGCTTCATGCCAAGAGGGTGTGACAGAACATTGCGGGTTCTGATAGCCAGTGCATAGGTGCACTTCCAATTCTGTGGAATTTGGACAAAGACGTGCCAAGAGGGTACATCAGCGGAAGTCTTGAACTCAAGAAGGTCTCAAGGTTGTTGAATACCTTGGAGGCAAGACTGTGTAGAGGAAGGCACAGGAGAAAGACATAATATTTGAGGAGTTCTATAGATCTCTGCCAGGAGGGAATTGAGCATATGCATTGGTTGCATTGAGGAGGAAGTCTGCTGTGAGTTCAATAAGAAGTCAGAATCACTGGGGATTATAGACACTCTGCCAGGAGGGAATTGAGTAGGTGCTAGAGTGCACAGGAAGAACTCTTTTGAGTTTTGTAACAGAGGAGAGTCCAAGGAAGGATCTTCAGGATGTTCAACACAGATAGCAACTTCATGTGTGCAGGGAATATATAAGCCAACACAGAGATAGAATAAACCTTTTGAAGGTTTTAGAGAAGAGAAGTTCAGAAGGAAAAGTGCCTTTGTGCATGAGAGAGAATCTGCAAGGAGTGCAGAAGTCAAAGAATCCTTCAAGGATTCAAAGAGAACAAAGCTCAGGAAGAGTAGTGCTTTCATGCACAGGCCATAGCTACAAAGATCACAGAGGCAAGGGAACTCTTTGGAGAGTTTAGAATCCCAAAAGCTCAGGAGGGACAATGTCTTTTAGAATGCAGTTAGAAGACGTGAGCACAGGCTTCGTAGCAAGAGCTAATTTTGAGGCCTTTGGAAATTGGAAAATCTTCCAAAGTTCAGGAAGAAAGCATATGCTCAAGAGGAGCACAGCTACCGTCAGATCAATCCAAAGGAAAAATATGGATCATTAAAATTCCACGTCCAACTAGCAGTAGGAGAGTGCATGGGAAAATAGTATATATGGGCCATCATATCTCATTCAGACAGCCGATAGGCGTCGGATCTGTTGTAAGGTGCATGAGGTTTGACCCTCATATGTGAAGAGGGGGATGAAAGGCCTATTTCGTCATTTTGAATACCAGGAGACATAAAGGGAAAGATTCGAAACTCTAGACCCATGAAATCTCGAAAGAAATCATAACCGTAGAACGGGAGGACACGTGGCGGTGATCAAGATTATCGGAAAAATCCCCTAAAAGGAGAATTTCGGCATTTCGACTGCCGAGAATACAAGAGGTAAGAGTTCAAAAATCTTGACACTCGAAGTTCCGAAGTGAACAGGGACCGTCCATATGTGGAGGATAGGTGTCGTGAGATCCTCATGTTCGGGGACTTGGACATCGAAGGGTGAACAAGGAAGTCTCTCGACTTCATAACTGGAAAAGTCCCAAAACGATCTAAACCGTCCATTTGTGGAGGACATGTGGAGGAGATCAAGGAATCCACCGGGATTTTGGATACTGGGGATTCGAGAGAACAAAGGATAGGTGTCGCAGGGAGCGTGGAATTCTGAAATGCGAAACCTCGAAAACTCTGAAGAAAGTGGAGAAGGAGCATTGTTGGGTCACAAGGGAAAAAGACAGAATTTGGCATACTGGATACCGGGATTTTGAAAATCCTGAGTACATAGGATCCGGGCTCTTGGGGATGAAAATCCCAAAAAGGTCAGGGTCGTTTATCTCAGCCAGGAGTGAAAAGGGTTGTATTGGTACTTCGGTATTTCCTATATCGGAAGTGTGAGAGAGCAGGGACATGAAGGAAACCTTGCATTGGGAAAACCCGAAATGCAAACACCTGAAGTCACTGAGGAAAAGAATGGGTGGTGGGGATCTGAGGTATTCATGGTCATTTTGGAGTTTGAAATTTCGGGGGTTCCGAGGACAAGAGAACCAATCCTTTCGGCATTGGGAACTCTGAAATAGCGAAAGGAGACAAGAAGCCGAGAAATAGGTATTTTCGGCATTTCGAGAATCGGCTTTTCGAGAGTCTTGAAGACAAGAAGCCAGGAACGTTTCATCGATGAACCCCAAAGAAGACTGCGGTCCTATGAGGGGAGGTCATGTGGACTAAGAGTATATCCCAAGGGGCTAACCATGAGTAAATTCGTTTTCGGCAAATCAACATTTCGGTGATTAGGAGATCGAAGAGTCAAGGACTCTTGACATCAAGACTCAAGGAGTCCCGAAGCCCGAAATTTTGTTTTCGGGGAA
>JASDQU010173870.1:6369-17282 GCA_032191745.1 Picea mariana | reverse complement strand
AAAGTTCCCCCACCAAACTGTAGTACGGAATCATCCCCATGCCTTTATCTACACAACTTTTCTACCTGTCCCATGCAGTCTATAATTTCTGCTAGATTTGTACCATCTACTATTCTATTTCCTTGAGTAGTTATGGCCCAATAATAGATCTATCTGTTGGGTCATCCCAAACCATTGGTGTGTTTCATTTTATACCATAAAAGGACTCAAACAAGGTCCTCTTCAATGATTCCTGATACTCATTGTTATAAGAAAAATCAACCAAATGAAGATAGTCTTCCCACATGGAAGGCTTGTCCATTACATACATTCTCAACATATATTGTATTATTTGGTTGATCATTTTTATCTACCCATTCGACTTTGGATGATAACTTGTGTTGAAATTTAGATTTGTCCCAAATCCTTTAAATACCCCTTTCCAAAAATTTGATGTGAACTTGGGATGTCTCGCATACATTATTTCCTTAGGCATGCCATGTAGCCTGAAAATTTCTTTCATATAAAACTCCATAATTTTGGTTTCCTTATGAGCCATCTTGACTGGAATAATAGTGTAGCCTTTGGAAGCTTGTCCACCACACCATGATGAAATCATGTTGCCTCGTTATTTTGGGTAGTTTGATGATGGAATATATAATAACTACTTCCAATTTCCATTCAATATTGGGAAATGCTTGTAGCAATCCTAATGGATGTTTGTGCTCGGCCTTTACCTTTTGACATTCCATGAATTTCACTATACAATTGACGACATATTTCTTCATTCTAGGCCAAAAATATTGGCCTCTTACAACTACAATTGTCTTTTGGTACCTTGTATGTTCAACATATGACACATTGTGCATCGCTTTTAGAACTAAATTTCACAATTCTTGAGAATTAAGAACATAAACTTTGCTCCTATACAATAGGACTCCATCCTCTTCTAGCATGTAGTATTTATATTTCAGTTGTACATTACCCTATTGTAGGCCTTCTTTAACTCGCACATAATGTTGATTCAATGTTATATCTTCTAAAATTCTACTTTTTAAATATGATTTGTATATACTACGCTATGCACATATTTAGAGAATTCCCCAGGGTTACAACATACTGCGCTATGTGAATCCTTTCAGACCTCAGACATATGAGAGACTTATACTTATATTTAGAAGCATTACAACATTACAAAGGCGCAAAGTGAGCTCAACATACAAAAACTCAATGAATATTATTGGTTAGTTTCTATCTCTTTCACCACTAACTCTATTTTTGGTATTGTTTCTTCTTTTTATAACTTTCTCTGCTCGAGAGCTCTGTCACTTTCTGCTCTGCTCCACTCACTCTATGGACAAACTATCTCAGATGCTTCTGGAACTTTCCTACAATCCACGTAGCCTTCTAGAATCAGAGCAATCTTAACTGCCTCACCAACTCATCTTCTGTTAGCTTCGCATTCCCTTGTGCTACTGGCAATAATCGTTCGAGAAGATTTCTCGACAAATCTTTTCTTGATTCCGACGTTCATCTTCTTGATTTCTAGTGCAACTGATAGAACTCGAGCTGATGCGCACTTGGTATAATTCAAGCTTGTCATGCGATATCAAAACTCGGTCTGATGCACACTTCTTGTCATTCTCTGCACATTAGATTAGGCATGCGCAAAATGGGAATGGACGTATACAAAAATTTCACAAAACTTGGAATGAGCACACACAACTTTGTTTGGGCGTGTGTGCAAGATTAACCTAAAAATTTGGGTGCCAACATATACTCATCTACTCTAAGTCGGGAGAGGAACATGAGAAACATTTAAGAATGGTGCTAAAAGTTTTAAGAGAACACAAATTATATGTTAATCTTAGTAAGTGCATCTTTTATCAAAAGAAGATTCACTACTTGGGGTATATTATTTCAGCAGATGGGATAGTAGTTAATCCTAAGAAGATAGAGACCATTAGAGGATGTCTAGTGCCAATAAATGTCATGAAAATTAGATCATTCATGGGTCTTTTCAGTTATTACCAAATATTCATAAAAGAGTTTTTAAAGATATCAAGCTCAATCACTTCTTTGCAAAAGAAGGGAGTGAATTTTGAATGGACTTCCAAGTGTGAAGAGAGATTTCAACAGTTGAAATAAATTGTGATGAGTGTGTCAATCTTGAATATTGCAAATCCGAATGAAGATTTTGTTCTATGCATTGATGCATGTAAGGAAGAGTTTGGTCGATTCCTCACACAAAAAGATCATGTGATATGATACGAGTCCAGAAAATTAAAAAAGCATGAAAGAAATTATGTTACACATGACTTGGAATTAACAACAATTGTACATGCATTAAAATGTGGAGACATTACCTCATAGGGAGGAAATTTGAGCTAAAGATAGAACATTGTGGTTTGAAACATTTGTCTGGACAACCAACATTAAATACCAGACAAGCTAAATGACTTGAATATCTTAGTAAGTATGATTTTGAAATTAATCATATAAAAGGTAAGAAAAATCAAGTGGTTGATTCACTTAGAAAGAGAGCTCATGAAATGCATATTGCAGCCATAAGTATGTACATGATTGATCTGAAAGATAAAATTGTTGCAACAACAAATTTGGATCAACATTATTTAAGAATAAAAGAAACATTACAACAAGACAATTTGTAACATAAATTTAAAGACTTTGAGCTAAAAGAAGATGAAATTCTCATATACAAAGGAAAAGTATATGTGTCGAAATCCAATGAGATGAAAAAATAAAAGTGATGAAGGAAATGCACAATGTGTCATATGCTGGGCACCTAGGATATTAGAAGACAATTGCAGTTGTAAGAAACCAATATTTTTTGCTTGGAATGAAGAAAGAAGTGGTTAATTATATATGCAGAAGCCTATAATGTCAGAAAGTGAAGACAAAACATAGGAATCTAGCTGAGTTACTGCATCCATTACCTATTCCATAATGGAAGTGGGAAGTAGTCACAGTGAATTTTATTACAAAGCTGCCATCTTGGTGGTGGTGGATAAATTGACTAAGGAAACACATTTTATTTCAGTAAAGACATCACACAAGGCAACAAATATTACATAAATCTACATGAAAAAAGTTTTCGGGATACATGGAGTGCCTAAGACAAAAGTTTTAGATAGAGATTCAAAGTTCACATCCAATTTTTGGAAATTTTTGTTTAAAGGCTTTGGGACAAATCTAAATCTCAGTACATCCTATTTCTTAGAGTCAAATGAGAAAACATAGAGGACTAATAGAATAACTAAGGACATGCTTAGAATGTATGTGATGGACCAACTATCAAAGTGAGAGGATTATATTCATTTAGTTGAGTTTGCTTACAATAATGAGTATTAAGCCTCATTAAAAATGAGCCCATTTGAAGCAATGTATGGTAGGAAGTGTAACCCACTAGTGAGTTGGAATAATTCAGTAGACAAAGCAGTTATTGAGCCATATTTGTTGAAGGAAATGGAAAAGTATATGACAAATATCAAATAGAATTTAAAGGATGCCTATGATAGGCAGAAAAGTTATGAAAAAAAGAACATATTTTCTAGAGATTTTAAAGTGGGCGAACATGTGTTTTTGAAAGTGAAAACAAAGATAAACTTGCTAAGATTAGGAAGTTTCCCAAAGTTGGAAGCAGTATATTGTAGACCTTTTCAAATATTAGAAAAGATAGGGCCAATTTCATACATGCTAGCATTGTCTACATCCATGAGAGTGCATAATGTATTTCATGTGTCATTATTAAAGAAATATGTGTTTTACCCTAACCATATAATTGATTGTACTATGATCCAGGTGGAACACGAAGGGTATTTTCAGGTGCAACCAATATGCATCTTGGACCAGAAAGTAAAAGTGTTCAGGAGCAAAGCCATAGGGTTGGAAAAGGTTCAATGGACCTACTACGGTCATAAAAATGATAGATGAGAGCACAAAGAAAACATGCAGGAAAAATATCTGCAATTTTTTGACAATTTTGAAGAAAACAAAATATAAGAATACAAGACTCCATTTTGAGAAACTAGAGTTTTGGAACCACATCTTAGAGTCCTATCCAACCTATGCTAGGGCTCCTAATAAATGAATAGTACAATCCGATGGACTGAGAACAGTGAATGGGGTACATTCCTTGGGTCAGCAGGTTGAGAGGAATAGGAGATTTTAGTTGAAACTACTACTGGAGTTGTAAAATTGCATAATTTTATTTCTTAGAATTGTGATGTAAAAGTTGTATATATGTGTATATTGACATAGTGTGCACTGAGGACGGTGCACAATTGTAGGGGAGGTAGAATGTAATGTCCCAACTATAATCCCCATTTTAATTAATGCTTAATGTAGATATAACATGTGGCTATGACCAAGCGATGTATATGTGAATTGTATTTCTAAATTTTAATAATAAAATGTGATGTCATTTGTTGGGGGATATGGATAGAGATGGGGATTGAATTAATCCACAAGAGAGGGGAGGGTCTAGGAGAATGTTTAAGAGAGGGGTCCAAGCGGGGAATTACCCATGTTTATTAATTCAATCCACTTCCTAAAATTTTATGATTGTGTGTCCCCAAATCCAATCATTGAATGCATGTAAGAGGGTGTGTGTGAGAAGTCACATCCCATAGTTATTGGGAGCACGGGGGTCTGAGTACAATAATCTTGGGGAAGTGTGTGAGTTAAACAAGCATGTCAAAGGAGATGAAAAACTCATATGAACAGTTACAACAATTTTAGACAATCAAGTTTTTGGTATGAACAACAAGTAGAGAACAAAAAATAAAAGTTTGGAGTTGGAGAAACCATGGAGGGAAAATTCTGGAGCATGGTAGAGTGCTTTAGAGCTAAATACTGAAGATCCAGGTTGTTAGGCCTGAACAGTGAACTCATCTATGAGTTGCACTGTAACAACAAGTGTTTGTTGTTGTTTGTCGGTAGTTTTCCTAGCAATGAGTTCTGTTGAGTTCCAAGTAGAGAGATTCTTGGTTACTTGTGCCAGAGAAACCTTGATAAACAAATGGGTGCTCGATGGATTGATATGAGTAAAGGGGTACATTCTTTGGGTTGGACAAGCCGAGATGAAGAGAGTTGGTGGAAAATTGGGATAGTTGTAGGAGAATACCAGTGGGTTGTGAGATTTTCTGAGTTGTGAGTGGACAGTGAGAGACCACCCTCTTTTGTGGATTGATATCCCTAGCTGGGTGACACAACCCATCAGGGAGTTGCACAACTATTTAAAAAAAAAAGATAAGTGTTTTATCTATTTTTTTTCTCTCATTATGAGTTTTAATTACTATGCATGAACTTTGTGTATGAGAATGATTTATATGTTGTTGTAATAATTTATTAGTTGCATTCATGTATGATTTTAGCATGTTGTAAATGCATTTGATTAATGGTATACAACGATTAAATCTGGTTGTAATTCATAGCTACTCGAAATTAGTTAGCTTTAAAATTTTCATTTTTATAAATATTTCTGCAAGTAATGAACCTCAATTAGATTGAGAAACATTATTTATATTTTCTTAAAAAAAACCATCTTATATTTTCATTTTTATTTTTAAATTATTATTATTATTATTTCTCCTTTTATATTTTCTTTAATTTTTTTCATCTTTATATATATATTTTTTCATTTTTCATCTTCATAATATGTTTTTCTATTATTCTACTGATTATCTTTCGTGATTTAATTTCTCCTTTCATATTGTCGTTCCTCATGGCTAAGTGTGCGTCGTACATTACTACTTTTGTTTTTTCATTTCATCACGATTCACCTTGAAAATTTGAATAATGTTAAATAAGCTCGAACTTGAGGCAGGCGGTTACATAGGGTTTAAATAGAGCGTAGTATAAATGTTTTATCAAATAGTTTTCTGATTATTTTGAGGATATTTCTAAATTTTTAGATTTTTAGATTTGAATAATTATTTTTGTATAATCAGAATGTTCAGGAGTTTTTTCAGTATAATAAATTTATTCTATATTTAGAAAAATATTTAAAAAAAAAAATAATGAATTCGTGCATATTTATATAGCCAAATTCCAGATAAAAAAAAAAAAACCATTTCCCAATTAGACAAAGGCTTTTAGATAGTTAGTGACAGTTGCAGGTGGTTACATGGGGTTTAAACAAGTACCACTTTATGAATTAAAAAAACAGGATAAGAATTAGTAGATAATAAAAGCTTTCGATTTGTTTATTTAGGCGTAGGCTAAAGGGAAAACGAAAGGCACCTTTCCCGACCATTGCTTTCGACAAACTTCCGGCTAGTGATTGTCGTCCGATTTGGAATCCCATCCACTGCTTTCTCTAGCGACGGGAACTCTGCTTCACCAAAAGGGGCGTCACATAACCGCCGTTAACACCGTTTCTTCCTTTGAAAGGACATGGACTCCTTATTATAAAATTAAAATAATTATTTTATTATAAAATAACTGGAAAAAAATTATTTCCTCATTAAATTATTATTTTAAAATATATAATAAAAAAAATTGTTTTATAAAACTGGAAAAAATAATGAACTCTTTATTAAAGCATATATAGAATAAATGAAATAAGAATGAACTTTTAGTTTTTTTATTAATTTATTAAAATGTAATAATTATATTTTTATTTTTATTGTTTAATTAAAGGATATATGAAATAATAACTATTTTTTCCTTTTAATAAAAAATTATATTTTTTATATTAAAATGTAATAGCAAGTTATTGATATTTTTATTGTTTCTTAAATAAAATTATCTATATACTTACTTTTTATTTAAATGATGTTTTGTTCATACATTTTGACCATCAAAAATAATTATTTTTTTAATCAAATTTTGTTTAATAAAATATAAATCATTATAAATTTATGACAGGTATTAATGTAATAATATACTTGTTTAATTATACAGTAAACTTGTATTAAATAAATAAACTAAACTATACAATATAATATTAAAATCCAATATCTTAAAATAAGAAAACACATATTTATATAATAAATATAAAATTTAATAGTGTTCAATTATTAAACATTCCTAAAAAAACTCTAAAAATATATATAATAATGTGGTTTAAATTCAATTAAATCACAACCAAATTTTTAATTGATTTCAAAAAAAATCAAGTATATACAATCATATTATTTAAATCCAATAATACACATAAAATATAAATATAAATAATACACACAAAAAAATTACATTACTTAATATATTAAAATACAAAAATGAACACAAAAATAAATATCACTATAAAATTGGAAACACTTCAGTAAAGGCACGGAGTGGGTAAAAAGTAAATAGTCAGAGTGCCGTACCTAAAGGCAAGTGTTATCAAAGCATCTCCTGGCAGTACTGGCTGTCTGGACATAGAAGGACGAGGAAACGAACTCGAAGACCAGCCAATAATCTCTCAATTTGTTTGGCCCAAAATAAATATCACTATAAAATTTAAATATCCATCACAATGTTTAGTATAAATAATTAAAATCCATACCAATTTTAATTAATTAATATACATATTTAAAAATATAATTTATATTATTTTAATTAAAAAAATATTATAAATTTTAAACAAAAGTATATACATATTTAAAAATATAATTTATACTATTTTAATTAAAAAGATATTATAAATTTTAAATAAAAGTATATACTCAATATAAATGTAAAATTTATAAAAAATAAAAATAATAAAGTTATACAAGAATCAAATTAATATATTTGAATTTAACAAATATAATTACACATTTTTTTTTTATAATTCACATTAATTAATAAATGATAACAAATAATTATAAAAAATAAAAATAATAAATTTATACAAGAATCAAATTAATATATTTGAATTTAACAAATATAATTACACATTTTTTTTTTATAATTCACATTAATTAATAAATGATAACAAATAATAAATGATTAATTTTAAAGAGTACAATAAATCTTAAATGACAACAAATAACTAAATCACAAATGAATTTGAATTTAACAAATATAACTACACAATTTTTTTTATAATTCATTAATTGACTACAAATAATAAATGACTAATTTTAAAGAGTAAAATAAATCTTAAATGACAACAAATAACTAAATCACAAATTACTAACTTTAAAAAGTACAATACATCTTAGAACATTCACAATATCCATTACAAGATCATAGTGATAAATAGTGGTAAGAATAATTATAATCTAAGTTCTATTATTTTAATGGATTTAGTTATATTAAATGGGTAAATTAAATAAAATTTATTTTTATTTTACATTTGTTAAATATGAAAAAAACCAAATTTTTTTGACATATAATTTTTTAAAGAGTGTAAGAACTTGAAGATAAGTTTGCATCTCAAGAGATTTGATCCCTCTTGGTAGATATAGGGTTAAGATGGATCTAGGTTTGTTACAATCACACTCACTATTTCCAAAGGTATATTCCTAATAAATAAATAAAATGGAAATCACCCACCAATATAATTGATCCATAGATGAATTTTCAAGAAAAACTTGACAAAGTTGATCATCAATTTGTGTTATCCACATTTTTCGAATTAAATTCATCTCAATAATAACAACATATTTGACATGTCTCATCTCCTCTCATAATCTAATCAAATGTGACCATTGTAAATTGGTCATCTCCCTCACTAGTATATGAAGTGCAAAGTTCATTGTTGTTGTACATATATTGAATGTCATAACAAAAGTTGGGGCCAAAAGAATGAAGGGGATATTCTTAGGAAGAGACTCAATTTCATGGGCATGTTTAACAACTCCAATAAAGTAAAAATTTCTATCACCCAAAGTCTCTCCCAATAAATCGTCCATATTTCTATATCTATGATTGTGTCACTCCACTTTTTTAGGTTTGGTATTTTGTCTTGTTTGTGTCATGTGTTACCACTCGCTCTTTGCAAGCTATGTCATTTGCTATTATTTTTTCTTTGTACTTCTATTTGTTCATTTGATCACTCTCTCTATGTCTCTCAACATGTTCTTGCACTAATTATCTTTTTTATTCAATTTTAACATTACAAGAAACATGATTATATTCAATATTTTACTCATATGCATACCTTATAACAAAGAAGAAAACACTAAATTCAATGCACCAAAAGATGGAACATTATCACATGTTATAGAAATCAATGCATTCGAAGAAAGAAAAAACTGTATTCTCAAACCAATGAAACAAAAGGAGGAACATAATAACTCTAAACTTAAATCAATGCACATAAACAATGAACTTAAAAACTCTTATCCCATCTTGTAAGCTAATAAAATGCAACCCTTGTAAATTGGTCATGTCCGTCATTGGTATATGAACTGCAAAGTTCATTGTTGATGTAGATATGTTAAATACTACAACAATGTTTTAAGCCAAAAGGATTAAGGGGATCTTCTTAGGAAGATACTAAATTTAATGGGCATGTTTAACATACCCAATCAAGTAAGGCTTTCTAATGCCCAACATCCTTCCCAATAAATATTCCATAGTTTAATATCCATAATTTTTCCCTTGCCTATTTTTGGGTTTGGTATTTTGTAGATTCTTTGTTCTCCCCTTTGTTCTAGAGCCATATGTTGTGATTGATTTGTTCTTTTCAAGCTATCTTGTTCAAGATGTTGATTTCATCTTTCTTTCATTTGTTCATGCAATTCATTCTCTTTGCATCTCTTACCCTATTGTCACACTACCCTTCTTTGTTCTTAAATTTCAAATTTATGAAGAGACATGATTATGTCATGTTCAATTTTTTACTCTAGATGTATGCAACCCTATAACATAGAAAACATTGAATTCAATGCACCTTAAGAAGGAACTCTATCATGAGTTACATAAATCGATGAATTCAAAAAAAGATGTTAATAACTATATTTTGAAACCAATGCATCGTAACGAAGGACCTAATAACTCTATGTTAAAATCAATACAACTAAATATTGCACTTAATAAATTTATGCTTAAATTGATGCACCACAAGAGAATCATATTAATTTTGATACTAAAATAAATGCAATCTAAAAATGAACATCATAACATTACATTGAAAAGAATGCACCCAAAAAATGATCTGAAGAATTAAATGCTTAAATTGATGTGTTGTAAAAAGCATCACATTAATTTGAGATTCAAATCAAAGTACAAATAAAGGTTAAGAATCCATACCCAAAAAATAAGGGTTGTGAGTGAGATATGAGAGTCAAACATTTGTAACTCATGATATCTCCATTACAATGGCTATCGGGGTCCACCAAGGCCCTAATTTTTTCTTAGATTCACTAGAACAAGACCTACAATTTCATGTATTACTCACAACTATAATGATTTACACACTTATCTCAATCTAATTGATAATTATACATTTGTATACGGGTGAGCACAAGCTAATGATGGTCTCTCATGACATGTTAGTGGCAATGCAAACATGGAAAAAAACAATATGTCAACTTGGATCGATTATTCAAGCCACTTTTACAATGAATTTGAATATGTTGTAAATAGATGAAATGTAGGAACTGTGGAATTGTGACTTGTGGAACTATGCCCTCTGGAACTATGACCTCTAAAACTATGACCTCTAGAACTACACCCCATAGAACTATGACCTGTGGAACTACGCCCTTTGGAAATATGACCTGTGGAACTACACCCTCTGTAAATATGACTTGTGGAACTACACACTCTAGAACTATGACCTATGGAACTACGCCCTCTGGAACTATGACCTCTGGAACTACAACCTGTAGAACTATGACCTGTGGAACTATGCCCTCTAGGACTATGACCTGTGGAACTACGCCCTCTGGGACTATGACCTGTGGAACTACGCCCTCTGGAACTACGCCGTCTGGAACTATGACCTCTAGAACTACGCCCTCTGGAACTATGACCTTTGTAACTATACCCTCTTG
>JASDQU010173866.1:6859-20673 GCA_032191745.1 Picea mariana | reverse complement strand
TATATTTTGAAATGTTTACATCCCCTTCTCACTCATGTTTCCAAGCCTATGATGTTGCAATATTGTGTCCACTCCTGTAGAAGCTAAAGAGATATAAGAGTCGGTATTATCAGTACATAAAGACAATGTACCTACCTTCTCTCCTTTTTCTATCACCAATGATCCTTTGGTGACCTTCCACACCTTATCTGTAAATATGGATATACAACCTTCACTTGCCAACTGACTTGTTGAAATTAGATTTTTCCTTAGATCTGGAACATTTCTTACCTCTTTCAACAACCATCGGTTTTCATTCCTTTTCTTTTTTTTTACCTTTCCCATTCCAACAATTTTACATGGTGCATCATCACCCAAATGAACATGTCCAATATCACCTTGAACATAATCTAGAAAATGTCTCCTATGGGGTGTGGCATGATATGAAGCCCTTGAATCTACTACCCAAGACTCAGAAATATTATCTACAGAAAGAATCAAAGCATCTTGTAACACATCACCTGTTACATTTGCTTCTTGATTTTTCTCCTGTTATCCATCTCTTTGTTTCTTTGGATCTTTGTAGTGTTTCTTCAGATGTCATTTCTTCCCACAATTCTAGCACTCTATCTTTCCTAGTCTGGATTTGGATCTTCCCTTCCTAGAATTCTCACGGCTCCCTGAGCCCTTTCCTCTATCCTTTTGTCTTCCCCTGTTCTCCATGTTTAACACATTACCTGATGTTCCACCTATTCTTTTCCGTCGCATTTACTCGCTAATGATAACACCAACAACATCATCAAATTTTAAAGTATTTGAACCAGAGACAAAGTTACTTACAACCATGACCAAGTCGTTCCAACTTTTTGGCAATGAGCACAATATTAGAAGAGCCCTTACCTCATCATCAAAATCCACTTTTACATAACTTAGCTGATTGGTAACCGTATTAAATTCATTTAAATGATCTGCAACAAACCCACCTTCTGACATCTTCATATTAAATAATCTCTTGATTAGAAATACCTTATTAGACGCCAAAGTTTTTTCATACAGTTTAGCCAATGCGTCCATCAGCTCCTTCATTGTCTTTTCTTTCGAAATATTGAAATCCACCGAGGCTACCAGGCTCAGCCATATCATTCCTAGTGTCTTTCTATCAAGAACCTCCCATTCTTCATCCTTCATGGCTATCAGATTCTTTGCTATTCCACCCAATGGTAGGAACATATCCTTCTGATATAAATAATCTTCCATCTACATCTTTCATAACTCGTAGTTTTGGTCATTAAATTTCTCGACCCTTAACTTTTCATCTTCTACCATTGCTCCCACTCGAACCAAAAACCTTATTTTCCTATGAGTTGCCTTTCGCTTTGATACCAATTGTTAGAAAAATAGGATCGCAAAGCAATAAAATAAAAATAAATGAAGAAATAAAACACAGAAGATACACAATAAAATAATGACACAGATATACATGGTTCACCTAGTGTGGGCTACATCCACCAAAGAAATTTCAAAGTCCTTCCTTTATTATTATTCAACAAATGAAGGGATGCAACCTACAACACACCCACTGTAACTTCCTTTTCTTTCTCTCATAGTCTCCTCTCTCAAAATACAATATTTTCAATGATATGTAGATGCAATACAATTCCCTCATAAAAGAGGGTTTCCTTCTAGGGAGAAAAACCCTAACATAACTTCTATTCTCATATCTACAACCTTATAATGAACAACCCAGATTTACTATGAAATTACAATATACATTTACAAGGAAATTTTTCCTTGGAGGAGTGTACAATATTTCGATGTGTATAGTCTTTATGGGGTATAAACACAACTGAAAACAAAGACCTATGAATCAAGAAGATAATCAGGCTTCACAACCAATACTCTTCCAATAGTATCATGGAAGATTCCATTCATTTGATATTGTTCCAGAGAACACTCACTATTCCATCTGCCAAATGGTATGTGGATGATAAATCAGGGTCCCATGGGATCTTTGAAGCACTAGCTAAGGCCTTCTCATACTTCTTTCAACTTCCTATCCATCATGACACGAGTTTAGAGATTCTCTCTTAATTCAAAAAAAACACATCCATTCACATCACTGATCATATCCATGAGTGACATTGAAGAAGGAGTATATGCAAGGATGACACCACTCCACAAGAAAGATTAGGCTGGTTTCTCAAATCACTAGTCCCAGTCATAGCCAAAGTCATGGCCACTACTTTCCCTCAATCCAAGGAGGAAGCCATCTCAAAGGCTCAACAATTTGACCTCATTTAATCCCAATCAGGGTAACTTTACTCTGTATTATCAAACACTCATATCCCTCTACCCTTTGTTCAAGATATACCAGGAGCATCCCATGCCACATACGGGTTAATCATACCTATGGACCATTGTAACCCATATGCTCAATCAGTACCCATGTTTGGGGCTAACCAATATCACCATCCATATAGGGAGAAACCATATTATCCTCCACCCCCCACCCTTTTATGGTTTCTCCTTCTCTCACGATGAGAGGAAACATAACTACACCACCAACAAACCTTGTGCAAGTACCACTTCCAGGTCCACCGCCTGCAACATAATACAACTCCAATAGTGGGAGTGGCATATCCACCTCATACAATAAATATGGACCCCTTCCAAAAGTTCATTTGTGTTACCCTTTCCTAGCTTCCCCTCAACCTGTTTCCCCACCACATGGACAATCAAAGGAATGTGTTAATTTTTTTCAACCCTCTCGCATTCAACAATTTCAATCCTTTGAATAGTTGAATACTGAAAATCCCCCTAATCAATAAAAAAATAACAAGAAGAAGGATAATAACAATAAAAACACCAACCTAGGACAAGGGGGAAACACCCAGCAACAAAACCCCCCAACAGGGGGGAACTAGAACAATGGTAACCAAAATCCCCTGGGGGGTAGGGGGGATAATAAAACCCATCCATGTCAAAGGAAAAACAAAATCCTTAGAACCAATTTCCCTTTTGCACTTTGTAGTGAGTATGGAAATTACACTCATCACTACCCTCAAATTGTTGATTACGAAAGGATGAAAGAAACAATGAACACACAAAGACCCCCTGCACTACAACCTCCCTTGAAGATACCACAAAATTATTTGCAACCCTTGACACCAATAGTCTTGAAAACGATTCCTCATCAAGGAATCATCAATACTCATCCAGGGGATACCCCTCACCCATAACATATGGGAAAATACCCTAAGTAAGGTCAAACCCAACTTGGAAACTCTGCGGATCGCATCATTCTTCTCACCACTAAAGAGAAAATTATACTACAAACTCATAGTTGTCAGTACAATATTCCTCCCAACTAAAATATGACCACATCAGTCTCACCCCAATTACCAGTGGGACAACCTCTGGCAATACCTCGTCCTAACACAAAATTAATCACCCGAGTATCCCACACACCTCTGCGTAGGAATGTACACAACCCCCATGTTAGGACAACACACAACTATATCATGATCAATGATTTGGCTCAATCCATAGCTACTATGTCTTTTCATAGGTTCTCCAAACATGCCCTTCCCATAAAAATTCCTTACTTGCACAATTAGGGACAGTCGATCCATTAGACACTCATTTGATCACTTTTGATTTGGATAATGTTGAACCATGCCTCCCCTCTTTGGTTTCTTTTCATATTCTTGTCAAAATTTGAAACATAATAGTACATCACTGCATCAAAGATGAAGGGCCATCCAAATTTATTATGTCCAAAACTATACGGAAACAACTCGGATCACCTCAGATCATCCCTTTAGTCATTACTCTTCAAGCATACGATATCAACCTATCACAACCTTAAGGCCTATATCAAAATGTTCCAATTGAACTAGCGGGGAAAATTATTCTCGTCGATATTGAAGACATTCATGCCCAATTGGACTACAACATCATGTTTGGACACAACTACATGTACGTCATGAAATTCGTTGTTTCTTTTGTGTTCTTTACCATGCTCTTTCCTCACAATGGAAAGATAGTCAACATCGACCAATTAAATCACTATGAACCCAATCATTTGGGGCACATAGACAACGTTCTCCCTCTCATATGAACTAGCTATGACCTCTTTATGGTCATTGATTTTGGACCAAGAACCTTTCAAGGCCCATCACTTATGGGATCTTATCAGGGAAATCTACCATGCCTCCCTCCCACAAGTCTAGCTCAAGTCTGTGTAGTCTCATCAAATAGTGTTGATATTGACAAGTAACACCCCACTAAGGAACACACACTTCAACCTACCTCAGACACATATACATCACCACCCATTCAAGAAAACCTGCCAATGGTTGGGAAAATACCAATATGGAAAATGATACTTCAAGACATAACCCAAATACCATTATTTTACCCACCACCAGACGTCATGACATATCGGTTCACTGCTACTCTCACCTTTCCAAACATGGTGATCGCTATCCTAGTATGGTATTTAAATCCACCATCTATGGTACCAGTCCCATCCATTCCACCTCAACCAAAGGTTTTTCCTACACAATCGATGGTTCAAATGCCAACTCTTCTAACCAGTCACACAGTTGGGGGAAATGATACCAACAAAGGGGGTACTAGGAAGAAGAAGGGGTCTACCTCTCAGCCTCAGGATCAACCTCCATGTGCACTTTGCACCTTGGTTGGACACCCTATCAATATATGCCCTACACTACTTGAATTAGGAAATCTAATTCATCTTCCAAAGACAACATATTTACTTCCTACCCTAGTAGCTACAACCACAAACACTACCATAGAACCTTATTCATCACGCAAGAAAGTTATACATACCAAATTTGTGTGTGTCATATGCTTGGGATATGGCCATTACACTCATCATTGTCCAACTCTCCCTCAATTCTAGGAAACCTTAACAACAATGTGACAAACTTCATTTCCTGATCCCTCTCAATCACCCCCAAATGTCGCTATAAGTACTGACATCCATTATATATCCACATTAGTAAATGAAAGGAGGAGATTCTCCTATGCACTGTGCCACCAAATGGATCATTTTACATACGTGTTCCCTCTTATTATTGAATATCGGAGTTATCGCATGACTATCCTTCAAAATATTATAACATCCCTTCAAGCCTCACTTCCTCAACACCATATTGTTTTACCCTCTCAGGGTAACCCTACTGTCCCATTGTTGGAGAAATAATCAATACCTTTGGCCCCACGAGCCATACATATACCAGGACAATCAAAATATTTCATTTCAAGCCCACCTAATTCTCCTATAAACCTATCCATGAAATTATTCCTCCCCCCTTTATACATTATCAACACACATGTATGGATATATGGTGCATGTCGTCTAGTGAAGTCCCTCCCCCACCTCTTGTCGGTCCACTCACCCTAACAAAAAATGATGACCACCCGTATACATCTTCTATGCCTTCCATAGATGATCACATCATAACCAACCCTGGTCAAACAAGTGACACCCCTATACTTTCTCATACCTTCAAGGATCCATTATTCTATACTTTCTCATACCTTAAAGGATCCATTCTTCTCATACATACTTCAATCATATGAAAACATCGTAGAGGCTATGACGACACCTAATTTTCCTTGGGTTTCCATTCATCACTGATCATTCTTATTATCACAAGAAGAAATTCAACCCCACATAGATACTCAGGTCTGTGCAATTGAAACCAAAGAATTCATCCATCCATGACATGTGGATTGGTTTAAAAACCCAATCCCTGCTCCCTATGTTTTTGAGTAAGGGAATATGGCCAATATATCTCCCATAATTAAAAGAGGCATCTCTATCAAACATGGAATCATCGAAGAGATCACTCTAAGTGTTGCATGCTCCCTTGAGGAAGTTCAAGTTTACAAAGCTCTCTTTCAAGTCAGAGATATATTTTCTTGGTCCTACTCATAAATACACGGGCTAGACCCAGGCATTGTTGAAAATTGAATCGATACATGGATTGATCTGGCCCCTATCCTCCAAAATAAATGACCACTACACCCTTCCAAATCCATGTCTATCAAAGTTGAGATTGGTAAGTTGTGCTCTATAAAGTTCATTTACCTCATTTCATACACTTCCTGGGTCTCAAAACCTATCTCAGTCAACAAGAAACATGGGACTATTCAGGTCTGCACTAATTTCTGATACCTCAATCAATCCTTTCCAAAGGAAAAATTCCCAACACCCTTCATCGATCAAGTCATCGATGCTTTTTCCAGACATGAAGTCCTTTCATTCATGGATGGATTTTCCAACTACAACCAAATACAAATTCGACATGCAGACCCATTAAAAACCACGTGTACTACCCCATCGGGTAATTTTTCTTACCAGGTCATGACCCTTTGGGATCAAGAATGTTAGAGCTACATTCTAGTGGGCTATGACTTATGCCTTCCACAATATTTCCCGTATCATCCTCTCTTACTTGGAAAACCTCACTTCTTGTTCCAAGAAGCGATCAAAACATTTGGAGGACTTTATATTATCTTTAACAAATGTCGCCAATACAACATTCGATTAAACCCCATCAAGTTCATTTTTTATATCACATATGGATTCATATTGGGTTTCATTATTTCCCAACAAGGAATCATAGTGGACCCCATGAAAGTCCAAGAAATCAACTAGATTCTCCCCCTGTTACCCATGATTTTGGCAATATTGATGATGTATTGATGATGGTGTACTCAGGCTCCTAATAAGAACTTTCTCCTGAGAAAAGTGACATTCATCTCTTCCCAGAAAACATACTTTTGAAGAGAGTTCACAGGTTGCTTATATCCCAGGGTGCAATAATGACCCATTCTCGCAGGCTGCCTTCAGCTAGGGTGCGAACTTCTCGCACTGTGCTACATATCTAGGGTGCGAACTTGCTCTCAACCTTGGAAAAAGATGAAGTCTCGATGGTTCTAGAAGAATGGGTTGGCATTCAGATGGTTATCCTTTTATTGGTTTCCCTGATATTGTGGGTTCATTCTTATCCAAGTAACCATCTCATCCTCTCCTATATATTGATGGGATTCTCATGGAAAAGGTTAAGCAACATTAATTGGAGAATTGGTGAAAGAATTGTGTGAAGAGCCTAGCTTGAATAGGAGCTTGGGGACTTTAGCAAGTCTATCAAGAGGAATTGGATCTTCTTCATACAAGGATCGAGCAAGTGTGTGTTTTGGAGCCAAGATCCATAGAAAGGAAGCTTGCCACATCAAGGCGATCAGGTTGTATCTTCTACTTTCAATTAATATGATATAGCGGCATGTCCTTTTCCCATAAAGTCATTCTTACTTTATTGTGTAATTCCTTGATCATACACATAAGTTGACAATTGAATATATTTTGATATCTTCACTTTGGTTGGTTTTTGTTGTCTTAGTCTTGACCTCACGAGAGCACCAGAGCGAAGAGGGAGCAACAAAGACTCTAGGAAACGATACAAAGGTATGTTACTTGTTCCTCCCTACTAGCTAATCCAATGGTCATAACTTAGGGAAAGAGTCATGTCCTGTCCTGTTTTGTTCTAGATCCAGGTGGATCTAGGGAGATCTGTTAGTGTCTACACCTACCGATTAGTCTGACAACAAAATTGGTGACTCCACTGGGGAAGCAACCCATTTTCTTTGTGGTTTTTGGTATTTTTCCTTGGCCATTTGCTCTTGCCTTACCTTTATTCATTCATCTCAATCTCTGAGTCTTCAGGATACCCTGATAGACCCTCTAGGTCTAGAAGCCCCTTCAATTTTTTTGTCTTTTTCCAAGAATTTGCTTAGTTTCAGACATTCTCGCACTGTACCCCACTTCCCCACTGTGGCCTATGAGAATACTATGAGTTCGCACTTTGCTTTTATGTCCAATGCGAGGTTCTCGCACTCTGCTCAAAGCTAGCCTGTGAGAATGACCCATTCTCGCACTGTGTAACACTGTTAGCCTCTGAACCCTCTTTTCAAAATTTTGGATTTAAGACTTTTGCATGTTTAGCTGCCTAGATTAGTATAGGTGCCTGAAAAGAGCTTCTTGGACCATTGGTTGATGTTTTCTTGTCTTCAGATTTTGTACATGATCAACCTTAGGAAATCAAAGGCTTCTCCTGTCCATTTTTTCTCAACTTTCATCTCTTGACTTTTCTTGGAAAAGATATATTCTCTGATTTTGGAATCTGAGTGCTTGGTTGGTTAAGAACCGACGATCGGTTGAAAGTTGAGATTCTTATTCTTTCTCATTTGCTCATTATTTGGAATATTACTTTTCTCACGCAATTGAAAAAGACTAGTTTGGTTTGCTTGTCATTTTTGTTTCCATTAAAAGATTGGTTTGGGTTCTTGTTTATTGCTTATTCATTTGTCTTTGGTTTTCTTCACTCTCACCATCATGGTTTAGGTCCTTTTTGAAAGTGAACAACATTTTTCTTTCAAAAGCATTTTTCGTTTTCGAAAACATTGAAAATCAATTGTTGAAATTATTGAAAAAGAAACAATAGAGAATTGTTATTATTGCATGATTCGTTGCAATTGCATTTTAAAGGAAATTGTGTGTCATAGTTCAAGATTGGTCCGGAAAATTTCTCTTTCCCTCCCGTATATAGGATTCATTGAATGAAAATTGATATATTTCATTCCTATCTATGCATCGTTGGGTCAGAGTCTCATACAACATCAATTTCATCTCCGCTTCCTTTGAGTAACAACAACCCTTAATAACATTCTGCAATTGTAAAATTTAACTAGTAACTCTTTTCTAGGGCTCTATTTCACCAACATTTAGCCAGGCTAGCGCTTTGGAATAGATAGAGAGATACACTCTCCAAAGCACAAAACACACAATAACATCTTTTGTTAAGGAGTGTCAAATTCCATTTACAACATTCTATCCTGGGAAGCCCTTCTCACACAAGGGTCAAACATGAGGTCGCATTGATATTGACAGAGTTACTCACCCTGCTTTTTTGATATCGGTGTAGAGATTGCACGTATTATGGGGGTCACTTGGAGGTATACCCACAATGATGAGTGGAAGCCTCTTGACCTGATTTCGGGCTAGATACCTTGCCCTTGCGTGTGGATTGGACTGTCGATTGTCCCCCCAGGATTTATTGTTGTCAGTGGTAACCTTGGTGGTCTACCTTTCTAGGGTCTTACACAAGGTGACTGTGAAGGGGAAAGTCTTCACGATACCTGGAATCGACGTTGGCCAAACTCACTCTAGCTCCTTGGAGGGTATGCCCACGATTATGTGTGGGATCTTGCACCAGGGTGTAAGTCCGTTAAGTAGGTCGTCAGTGTAACTTTTCCACCCTAGCCCAGCCCCTTCTCGTCTCGTTATTGCAACGTTGGATTTCATCACCAACTAGTGACTTCGGAATTAGAAGGTCTTGTTTGCTTGGTATTGTTTCCTAGATTTTGTTTACTAGCGTGTGTTGTTTGTTTACCCAAGTTGACCATAAGATTTTCTTCGTAAGTTTGTAACTCGTTCACAATAGATCCTCCACGTCATTCACGTAAAATGCAGGGTTTATCTCCAAAGCATCTGGAAGGTTCTCGACCCCTGCCTACAAGCTCACCTAAGGGATCTCCTCAACAGAGTGAATTCCAAGACATTTCCACGCCACAAGTGGAATGCACCGACTCTCTAGAACATTTCTGAATTACCAATACTCGAGAGGACTTTCGACTTCACCCTGATTCTGAGAGACAGTTTATGCGAGTGAATTCTTCCAAAGACTTAGTTGTTGTGTCTTCTGGATCACCGGTTGGACCTTTTCCAGGAATAGAAAGCCAAGATCCTTTTTGGTCTATGAGAATTTTTAGATGGGATCTTTTTGGTGCAGGATCAGGCGTTGAAACCGTCATCTCACCTATGATTTCTGAAACCTCTAACCCAGACACAATACCATTTACTACTGCCTATTATTTTTCAAGGACAGACGCCCCACGATCTGACCATATCTTGACCATCCCTATTGAAATAGCCCATTGCACGGATACTACGAGTATTCACACCAGGATTATTGTAGTTAGTCAAGCCCCCATCAGCACCCTGCTCATGCCCAGTTTCACCCCGACACTACCGCCCAGATACCGTGCATTTATTGCTTCCATTTCAAATCCTCCACAAACCGCATCCGGCACTCCTGGTGGTCCCTCTTCTTTTGGGCACTCTCTTCCTGGTTTCATTCTGACACTTCCTCCACACCCTTTTGGAGGACCTTTCTCATCCTCTACTGGTAGTATTAATCCTAGTGGCACTATTCCATCATTCACACCAAATTACTAGATTCCTGTTGGTGGACAATTTCACCAGGGAGGTTTGACTCAACCCCCTCTAAGAGGGAAAATTCCTATTGGAATGAAAATCCCATTGGGAACACAACCCCCAATTGGAACATTTCCCCCAATTGGAACACAACCCCTGTTTGGAGGACAAGCCCTATCGACCCCACCCTATGGACAAAACATACCTCCATCCTTGGCCCAGTATTGGAATCAGTTGATACAACATACTCCTCAATCGACTGGGGGGCAACAGCTTCTAGCTACATCCGTTATACCCCCTAGTATAGGCCAACCATATCCAGGTACATCCAATCCCATTTGGGGCTCAAATGCTCACACTCACGTCCCTGTTCCGGGATATAATCCCATGAGCTACTATCCTCTACAGCCACCACCGAATCTGCCTGGGTCTTCACATTATATGCAGACTGCTTATGGTCCTACTAGTTTGCCGACGAGGCTTCCTCCCCAAAGCCACCAGTACCCGCATGTGAATCGACAGTTACCCTTCTTGGCCACTTTAGATCTCCTGAACTTGTCGAGGATTTTAAATGATCCAATTCATCACTCTCCCCAATGGCCTGTTATACCAGCCAAGATACCATCGAACATCCCTAAATTCAATGGAAAAGCGAGAGAGGACCCGAACAATCACGTCATGAATTTTCACCTCTGGTGTTCATCCAACTCATTGATGGATGACTCTATTCGTTTACATCTTTTTCAATGAACCCTCACAGGTTCTGCTGCGAAGTGGTATATAGAATTACCACGAGGTTTCTTCACCGACTTCAACACCCTAGCTATGGCTTTCCTCGCCCACTACCAGTTACCGATCCATTATGAAATGGGGACCGATATTTTGATTTCTTTCAAACAAAACAAAGCCACTCATATATCCGATCACATTCATGAGTGGCGACGGAGACGACGTCTCATTAAACTCGAACTCCCCAAACAGTTGCTGGCAGAGTGGTTCACAAAATCATTTGTGAACGACATCGTTCGAAACATCACCATGGGTGGAGTAGTCACGGAGGAACAGACCATAAGTTATGCTCAATACCTTGACCTAGTTTACTCACAAACAGGTACCCTTTACGACTTGCTACCTGACGCACCTCATCCTTCCACTTCCACCACTTCAACTACTCCAGTTGCTTCTCATGCAGTCGATGGTGTGATTGGCACTTTCCAGGCCCAACCACATTCCACCTCAAGCACCACCCCCAAACCTGCTACTTCTAATGTTCAAAATGATTCGTCTCCTACCCCTCCCACTGGCAAGACTTATGAGGTAAATGCAGTTCAATCTAGCCCTGCCGGTAAAAACAAATCCAAAAAGGGAAGGGGTAAGAATAAGGAGGACAAAAATAGTCCTCAAGCAGAGCAAACCAAAACTCCACCTGTTGATGATAGGGATAAGCACAAACCTCAATACCCTTGTCTTATCTGTGGTGACGATCACTACACGAAGGATTGTCCACGACGCGTCGAGGTCACTAAGTTCCTTCAAGGAGCCCCAAAACCACCTACTCTGACCGTTTTGTCCCAACCCTTCCTGTCTCAACAATAGGCTCAATTGGTCATTCATGACCAACCCTCACCTTCTACTACATCCTATATATTGATGTGTATTAGCGATTCAAAGCAGAATGACATTGAACTCACCACTCGAGCCAAAGATTATTCTCCCTCTAAAGAGAAGGTTAATGATCTACCTCCATCATTGGTACAACCCTCTCCCGTGACTCCACCTACCAATGGTCCTCTTCATCTTGAACGACCGAGCCTCGACACAGTTCTTCGACCCCCCCCAAAGGGCATCATTTGGAAATCGGCTTTCAATCCTCATGCTTGTGCTGCCCAGAACTACAACATTGTTGAAGATCTGGCCCAAGCACCTTCTGCGATGTCAGCCCTCGAAGTCCTTCAAAGTTGTCCCACACAACAGAAGGCACTGTTAAAAGATATCGATGGAATTGACCCAACGGATATGAATTTGATAATTTTTGACTTGGAAGATCACATTCCCAGGTTACCCCCTCAACTCGCGTTCCAGATCCAAGTGATTGTCTCTGACAAAAACATTTGTCAAACCATTATCGATGAGGGTGCCTCGACGTGTGTCATGTCTCTTACTTGCTAGAAAGCCATTAGCTCTCCCTCTTTGAATGAATCCCAGAACACTCTCAAAGCCTTTAATGGATCCGGTTTTAAGCCCTACGGTGTCCTTCCTTCATTGCCAATCACATTAGAAGGCAAAAAGGTCCAAGTCGAAGTGGAAGTCTTTGACGCTCCTCTTGATTACAATCTTCTACTTGGCCGCAGCTAGATCGATTCCATGCACGCAGTTGTCTCGACTCTTTTTCGTGTGGTATGTTTCCCACATCAAGGGAAGGTAGTCACTGTCGACCAATTATCCTTCTTTAACTCCGATACCCATACTGGCAACGCACCGTTCATCACTAAAACCCCACCGGGTTAAGAGAACGTTGGTGTAGGCCTTATCAAAGACTCTTCGTTAATGGGTACCTTCCCCATTCCACCACCTGATGTTCCATGCTCATCCGTTGCTTCAATCAACATGATTTCTACCTCGATTCATGAAATTCTTGTGTTTCATGACCCATGGATAGTACCTGACCCTGGAGATCATCTTCGTTATGGCGACGAAATGCCATTAAGTCCAGTCGAATCCGCCTATCAGGCCATTCAATCAGCAACCCCTTTTTCCCCCTCTCTCAGTGAGTTATCTCCAGATCCCTTCCGTGTCATTTTTCCCACGGATGAGATGATCATGTCTGTCATGGAGGACACCCCTTGGGATGATGGACATCATCGTTCCATCCTCTTCCTGGAGCAACATACCATTGAGAACTACTAATGGATCTCGACCCCGTCAACCATTGTCATCATCTCAACCATTCCAACATCCACACACGATGTGTTTTCTGAAGGGAACGTAAGCAATATCTCACCCACTATTCCCCTCGACATATCTGTCAAACCTGGAATCGTCGAAAATGTCCATATCGGAGCTTCGTGTTCCCCTGACGAAATTGTCACCTATACACTCCTTTTCAAAGAGTTTCGTGACATCTTCGCCTGGAGCTATGAAGAAATGTCAGGTATTGACCCCGACATTGTTATACATGAGATCAAGACATACCCCGATGCTAAACCTGTCCGACAACGCCTTCATCTAGTTCACCCACGTAAAGTAGCTGCTATCAAACTCAAAGTCGAGAAACTTCTCAAAGATGACTTTATTTACCTGGTGGCCCTCACTGACTAGGTTTCCAATCTTGTCCCGATCGACAAGAAACAAGGCACAATCCGCGTATGCATTGATTATAGGGATATCAACAAAGCTTGTCCCAAAGACAACTTTCCTACCTCCTTCGTCGATCAAATTGTCGACGATTGCGCCGGAAGTGAAATCTTCTCTCTGATGGATGGTTTCTTCGGGTATAATCAAATCAACATTGTTCCTGAGGATCAAC
>JASDQU010173865.1:0-10697 GCA_032191745.1 Picea mariana | reverse complement strand
TATATATATATATATATATATATATATATACATCTTATGTGTCTTGTGGATCACGTTTTTTTACAAATGTATGTACATGTCTATGTGTGTGCTTCTCTTTCTATGTGTGTGCAACATGCCAATCTAATACTTGATTAGCTAGAGTATTTGTGATGTGCTAAATCCCCTATGAACATGGATATATGTAATATAATCAAAGTAACATTCTAAAAGACGTACCCTAAGTAAACGTATGTGCAAAGTAGGATCATAAACGTGGTAAACTTCATTTAACTGGGACACAACCAGTTGAGAATCTAAGTAGACCCAGAGGTGTGAAATGCCATGCGACAAGGCGTCACAAAGAAATTCTATCATTGTGTTGTACTCGGTGATATTGTTTGTGGCGTCACCTAGAAAAATACCTCTGGAAGATAGAAAATGGCCTCCAGGTGTGAAAATCACCCAAGTTGCAGAAGAAAGCCTCTGAGTGTGTCGGATAGCATCGTCCAGGAACCCAAAGAACACCTATGATTCACTTAGCATCTTCCACAGTGAAAAAGAAGACATAAATAACTACACGTCCATAAAAAAAAAGACAAAAAATTATATAAGAACTATACATATGTACAAGAAGTCACCCAGGCGACCAACCTAAGAGTAGTACTTCTTGAGGTAGAGCCCATTTCTAGGCTCCGCTGAGGAATTTCCTTTAAATTCAACCAGATGGTAAGAGCCCTTCTTTAAGACCTATTTCACATTGAATGGTCTGAACCACATGGGTTTGAACTTTCCTGCCCCCAGGGGATCTTTGTCTTGATCATAGACCAGGACAAGATCACCTTCGGAGAAAATCCAAGGACGAATGGACCGATCGTACTGACACTTGACTCATTGCTTATGAGCCTCATTGGCCAAGGCTACATCATGACATTGCTCATTGAGCTGCTCGAGATATAATAGGCATTCCTCAAGAGGTGAAGTGTTTGGCAGTAATTACACTTCCAAATTTAAAGATGGGATCTAGCACTCGATCAGAAAGACTACTTCCAACCCATATACGAGTTGAAAAGGTGAGAAACTGGTGGCAGTCTTCACAGACATTTGGTAGGCCCAAAACGCCAAGTTCAACATCAAATGCCAATTTGAGTTGGCAGAATTGATCGCTCACTGAAGAATAGTCTTGAGAGACTTATTCACAGCTTCAACTTGACCATTCGCTTTTGGGTAGTAAGGTGATGAATGTTATTGCCTCAAACCAAGCTTTGATGTTAACTCGATCATCATTTTATTTTAGAAGTGACTACCATAGTCAATGAAAATATCCTTTGGGATGTCGAACCTTGGTACTATCTGGTTAAAAATGAAAATATTCATTGTTTCTCCATCATTTTTAAACATTGGCATAGCCTCGACCCACTTTGTGAAGTAGTCTACCTCTACAATGATGTAACGATGCCCCCTGGTTGAATCCGGGTGACATGTAGTAAATTCAATCCCCCACTTGGTTAAAGGACCAACAACAATGATAGGAAACATGGGAGAAGGATGTGCCTGCATATTTCGAGAGAAGATCTGACATGGGTGGCACTTCTTGACTGCCTCAATGCAATCCTTGATTAACGTAAGCCAAAAGTAATCAACACGCAAAATATTTTGGGTTATTACCAACCCAAAATATTTTGGGTTATTACAAATGACAACCACATGCTCTAGTGTGGAATTCATTCAGAATGAGCTCTACTTCTTCATGGATAAGGCACCAGTGAAGAATGCAATCTACACCTTGACGATACAATGTGTCATCGAGTATGAGATAGTTTCGTGCCTGGTGGGGAATTTGTCGAAGCTCGTCAAAGGAAGCAGAAACGGGGCACTTCAAAGTCTGGAGATATACTAGTATATCTCCATACCAGGGGTATGAATATGTGATTATAAAAATATCTCCTTTGATAGGCGATTATTCGGGCGTGATATCACTAGACTCAACTAGAAGTTTCAAGATAAGTTCGGCAAAGACCAACGACTTTTTGGATTTCAAGGAAACAAATTCCAAGTCAAATTCCTGGAGGATTACAATCCATCTACTAATATTTCCACCAATGACTCGTCATGTCAACACATATTGGAAAGGGTTCCAAATGGCAATGTCAGTGGTCTTGTGAAGAAAAATGTAATGACGGAACCACTAGACAGCATGCACTGCTTCCAAAGCAAGCTTCTCCACGTGTGAATAGTTGATTTTTGGCCCAACTGGACCTCAGCTCAGGTAATAAATAACATTTTCTTCAATCAGATCATCCTCTTGAACCAAGACCATGCCGACGATCGAATCTGCAGCAGCCAAGAAGAACAAGAAATCTTTGTTATAATCAGGAGGTCGGAGCAAAGGGGCAGACGTAAGGGGGAATTTCAACGCTTCAAAAGAGTGTTGAGCAGCTTCATCCCAACATAATGGAACTCCCTTTTGGCACAGGGGTAGACCCAGGGTTCAACGCTACAACAACACACCAACAAAACCCTAACTACCGGCCCTTTCGGCAACACCTGCGAAGCAGATGAAGTCTCACCCAAGGTAGAGGCAGGGGTGATTGCAGGACTCATATGTCTTCAAACTTAGCTGGGATCCATATCTGTGATTACACACTTAACAAAGCACTTAGCATCAATAGTTCACCTATAATTAACCCTTCTCTCACTCTGTGGATAACACAGAGCATCGCAGTATATACTTAGATCTAAGATGATTCAGCACTTAGCAGCATACAACAGACCAGATCTGGTAGACCAAGCACTTAGCAACTTCACACACATCAAATCTATCATCTATACACATCTAATAAGCACAAAGCATAATTAAATCTATCTAAACATGTCATATCACTTAGAAAGAGAGTGAAAACACATGTAAGTAACAACACAAAGAATGACACACAGTTTTACGTGGTTCACCCCCACCCTGGGGCTACATCCACCAACTCTTCTTCTCTATTATTGTTGTCCAATCAGTTACAAGCACAGAGCCTCAAAAACTACTCCGTGCAGGACAGGAGATCTATGTAGCTCACTAGATCCTCCTTTCCCTAGTATCTCTAAGCATAAAACCTTCTTACAATCTGTGCACTCAGCACTTACAATACTTGCACTCAACTCTGCAAGCATATCACACAAATTAGCTCTTAGCACTAAGCCACTTATCAAGTGTCCTCCAAAAAAGGTTCCTTCTTACATAGCCTATACTTCTACTTATACATTACAAAAAGGGGCCTAAACATGTGTAAACCCATGGGACGACATCTCGGTCTCGTTACATTATCCCCAAAAAACCAAAAAGGGGGTCTAGATTCCACGATCTCCGACCCGCCTTGCGCTCCATCTTTGACAGGTTGTCGAAGTCCCAAAGATGGTCAAATATGACCAAGTGTTCCTCAAAACTTGGTCAAGGGCCAACAGACCCCCAACACTCACCTATGACTCGTTCCGAGTCACTCAGATCTGGGTAACTTTTCCTTAAAGTTATTGAGCTTGGCTCGAGCTTCTTCGACTTGTCTCTATGCTACTGCTTCTTTCTCATCTAATTATTGAATAACCGCTTCATTGATAGGTCCTTCCAGTTGTTTCTCGGCTATAACAACTACTTGTTCTAGTATTGTTCCTTGGCCTTCAATTTCTTCAAATAGTAGACAAGCTACCTCCTGGCTCGGCTAGAGTTTCTAGGTGACTTCCATCACTCTGTTCTGCATGGTAAGAATGAGTTGTTAGGCGGTGCATTTTTCCTGGGATCCCTTCATCCTCTCAATGGGTGACAGGATCTTGAGTTGTGCCTGTACTGTATCTGCGAGCTGCTTTGCTTCCTGGAGTTGAGACTCCAATTTCCTCAACTCTGGGTCTTCAGATAGTTGTTCATATATCTGCGTGCTTTTGCTTCTTAACTATTTGCATTCTGCAGCAAGTGTTTCAATCCTCTCGACTGCACTCTGAGAATTCAATTCTCATTGGTCACGCACTTCTTGCGGGGTACTTTGTATAGTTTGAAGCTCTAATTCCATGACCCTTTGTTGAAGCTATTGAATAACTTCAGCAAGCTTCATCACTTGATTTTCGAAGGGTTCTTCTCTCTTTTGTTCTAAGCCAGTGATGGAGTGGAATGCTCCGTTAACTGCTTCTTCCATCCCGATATGCTTCACGAGCAGATTCTCTTTCTCCTTTTGGATCTTCGCTCTATCTTCCTCAAATTTTGCTTGGAGAGCCTCCTTCTCTTGTTGCGTGGCTCGACATTGTTCTATGATTTCCTCTTGTACTTTATTTAAGGCCTGAGTAACCTACGCTTTTTCTTTATGTGCGTGTCAAAGGCGTACTTCGATTGTATCAGCAATCTTACAGAGTTGAACTGATTCTTCTCCCACTTCTGTTGTTCCTTCTGGCAGAGTCACAGTAGAGATTGCGCGGCTAGACTAGAGTGCTTCTTGTACTTCTTGGAGCCCAATTTCAATCCTGTTATATATCTTCTCCTGCTTCACTTCCTGCTTTTTTGTTATCTCTTCTATGGATTCATTCATAGTTGTGAGGAGGAAATTGAAGTCATCCGGAGTGAGCATGGTCTGCATATTAGTTACGGTTTTTTCGATTTCTTCCGGGAGGGAGACTTCGGAGGTGACCCTTTTCTCTTCTTTATAACTTCGATTTCGTCTTCTAGTATCTGTTCGACATCCTCTAGGTATTCTCCATTACCTCCTTGATCTGGTGTGACGGAATTCCTCCTTACATATCTGTTATCTACATCCTGAACCTCTTCAGGCTTCTTTGTCTTCTTTGTCTTACTGGGCCCAGGTGTGTCCTGTGCAGCTTCCGGGTTGTTGATGTCTAAAATTTCCACTAGATCTACTGCAACAAGGAGTTCTACCGACCATTCCTTGGTGATCTCTTCTAGGTCTTCTTTTGTCAGCTCATAATAGGACTGAAGTTGTTCCTGGTGCTCATCGGCACGTGGAGTTAGGTATATAAAGTGGCGGTCCACGCTAAACTTTATCAGAGGTCGGAACCTTTGTAAAGTGTTCGAGGTTATGTGAGGTTCACCCCCTATGGCTGCTTTCAATTGGTTATAATATGTGTGTAAAACGTCATTCGATTTCCATTGCATGTTCATGTCGGTCGAGTACCACAATGTACTGAACTTCATGGTTAGTAACTCAAAGGGGTCAAGGTTCGGGAAGGTTGTGCCTTCCGGTAGCTCCCATGAAACAAAATTGATCAGTATTAGAAGCCAGCTAAAATGTAATTCATGCCCCTGATCCTAGGCTTCTCTACAGTCAATCTCTAGCTGGTTTACAAGGTACTTCACCCAGTTCATCTGTAGTCCCTATATGCATTTTCCTGTGAGGTCAACTACGAAGCCTGATACTTGTGTAGGTCGATTCTTACATACCATATTTTTTGCGATCATTTGACATGCGAGGCGCACTACGCCACTTTCGATGGAGACTACCTTGTAGCCTCACGTGCCCTTTTCAACATTGCCATAAGCATATTTAATCTTTTGTGAAAGATCGTGGTCCGCGGTCTTTCCAGGGTAGTAATCCTGAGGATCAGGGCCCTGCATGCGAAGCCCATTGATCCTATTGATCAGTGTCGGATCAACAGTTATCCAATGGTTTAACCACAAGTATCCTCCATGGTAACTTTCTAGCAGCAATTTTACACAAGCATTCACCTCCTGGTGTCTGTCGAAGTGTGGTATTTTCATAACGTTGAGCAAAGTAGATTGTGCGAGGTTCATCATCCATTGCTGAGGGACGATATTTGAATTCTTACTCTTAGTTCTTATCAAGTACTTATACGGGGCGAGCATGTTGTAAACCTTATGGTCCCCCAGGTTGAAGTCGCAAAACTTCAACGTTGTAACCTTGTCTTGATCTGTGCGGTAGGTGTTTACTCCTTTCAATAGATATGCAGTGACTAGGGTGTATTCAAAGTCTCTAGGCACACTATCCCTATTAATCGCATCGCTCAGAGGGGATATGTAAGTTGGTAGGATGGATGGCACTAACTTCGCGTTGGCTATGTCATCTTTATGCTTAGTTCTCCTTTCCATGCCAGCTCAAGATGTTCCTACTCAAGCAAACGATGGGGAGGATTGAACTCCTCTTGTCGATGATGCTTGGACTCTAGTGGACATTCCTCTTTTCGACATGACTCTCTCAGTCATTAAATCGAGAAAGACCTTTGTGATGGATTCCTCAATGGTGGTGAGCTCGTCGGACATACGCACTCAGAAAAGATAATCGGGGCATGATGATCTTAGATACTGCACTAGGATGAACAATCTGCTTGCAATGATCACTATATACAATCACTAGTTCTGCGGGCTTTGAATTTTCAGTTGGAAAAAGTGTTCTTCGGGCATGGCGCAACGAGCTAAATAGGAAATTCATCAACAGTCTGCTTGCAATGGGTATGAAGCTTCCATTATCATATATTTTTCCATTATGGTGATGTCCAATGGTCTAGCGATGATCCTTTAATTATTTTCTATCCATTCGGAGAGGAATTCGAACGGGTATATTGGTTCAACGGCTAGATTGCTTCGCCATGGCAAAGTTCCATGTGTTGTTGTTTTGATATCTTAGCGAAGTTCAATTCCAGTGATTTTTCCTTCTGCAGTGTTCCACCTGGGATCTCTTGTAACTTTTCAATCTTCCCCTTTTTCTTACTTAATTTTCTATCCTTCTTCCAGGTAGTCTTCAACTCGGTCAGTCTTTTCCCATTCTAATTCCTATCTTCTCTCAACATAGTCACTTCGCACTGCTGAGATTCTTTCTTCAGATCTGAGGGTAATACTCCTTCAACATATGGATTAGGTATTTTAGTCTTTTGTGGTTCCTCTAATGCTCTTATAGCTTTGAATTCCAAGTCCCTGGTGTCCAATATCTTAGATCTGTTCTCTTGTTCTTCCATCAAGTAGGCGATCCTTTTAGTCATAAATTCCATGAGTTCTTGCTTCTTCTGTTATAGGGCTTCCTTTTCTTCTTTTCTTTAGATCTGGTCTTTTTCAATCCAGATCTTGCCTAAGAAAGCTGGAAATGGGGCACGGTCCTCAATAAATTTAACAACTTTGAATTCTTCCTTTGTCGAAGCTCCATGGGTACTCATAGCTATCTGGGTAATCCTGCCACATAGAGTTACCATTTTTCCTTTAAGAAACCCTATTTTTCCTAGTGAAGGAAGCATAGCAGGCCTTCCTAGGGTTTCCCAAGTGTTTTCTATCATAATGTTCATCTGTGTTCCCTCATCCAGAGCACAGTCAATGTCGAAGTCTCCTATTCTTACTTCGATTTTATCCTTTTCTTTGAATATATCTGACAAACTAGCATATTTATGTTCATTCAAGATTTCTTTCATTTTCAGTAACATAATCTCTGATTCTTTCTAAGGTTCTTTTATAATCTTAGTCTCTTGATCTCCTTCAAGTCTAACAATCATTCTAGGGAAATCCAGTACTTCATGGTCCATATCCTTACAACAGAGGAAACTAGGTTTTCTCCCAGGGCATTCCTTAGCAAGATGTCCTAGTCTTCTACAACTGTAACAAAGATTTAATCCTCTCTTTCTCTTCAATGATCCCCAACTTTTCCTGTACTACACGCTAGGATCATAATGGCTAGCCTGCAAAAATTTCTTTCTAGGATCCTGCATCCACTCGTTAGTCCAAACATTCTTTCTATGCATAGGTATAACATATCTTTCATTATTCTTATCAGATCCATTCATATCAAAAGTTCTTTCATCTAACAATGCCCTAGTTTTCAAGCTAGGACAAAATCTATCAAGCATACCTAAATTCATGCTTCAGAAACAAAAAATTTCACTTATTGAGCACAAAGCTTCCACATCTAAAACCTTTCACTATTCTTACCTTTATCGGAGCACCAAGCTTACACATCTTACCTCTTTTATTCATATTTGGCTTCTTTTCTTCAGCACAAAGCTTCGTAGGTCAAGTAGATTATTGTGCATCAGAGCAACAAATCTACACACAGAGTTTCTACAAGTTCAGGACGAATCTTTGCACAAAGCTTCTTCTACCTTAGTTCCCAGCAATCACAGTTTCAGGTTACAAGTCTCTACAGATCCCAAGGTGAATAGCAAAGCCTTTCTCTGTGAAGGGAAACTTTGGAGGACTTCCAAAAAATAAATTGCACATGGGGTTTGTGCCAAATATTCCACAATGGAGTATTTATGGGCAGCCCTTATTTTCGTATTATGAGAATATTTCTTGAACACACCTTTGGGGATGCGTTCATTGTTTCTCCCGCTGTCTTCTCAATATGGAGAGGAACCAATAGTTTTGTGGCTTATTTTCCCTTTTTGGCAGATTCTGGCATTCCATAATCTCGGGCCCTAGTCTCTCTATGAGCCTCGGATTTCATCATGTAAACATTCACGGTCAGGTTATTACTGGTAGACACGGGGGGTCCCTGACTGCCCCCTTCCGCACTCGAGGATGTTGAAGCTTGAGCCATATTTTTCCCATGTGAAAATGGGTTTGTCAGCACAGTAGGATGTTGTTGCGCCAATAGCTTTTGAGCTTTTTCAATTCGAGGGAACAAATGAGTCGGGTGGTCCTCCGTGCAAAGGTTACATGGATACTTTGACTTCCTCTTCTTCATTTTTTCCCCGCCATCATTGTTATTATCCTTTTTGTCCCCTTTACCCTTCTTTTTCCATTGTTTCTTCTTTCCTTCAGGATGTTGGTTGGCCTTCGGGTTTGTCGACTGCACAATGTGTATGTCTGACATTTGGGTAGGGAATAGTCGAACCTGAGGTCTGGTTGGACGCAGTCTATTGTTTTGACAATTTTTGCAATTGATTTGACAGCAAATCATCGGAATTTCGTTGTGCTAAGACCACAATGCCATCGGCATGGGGTCTAGAATTTTTATTGGCCTTGCTATGGATGGACCATGGTGCATCTAGAAAAATATCATAGAGCATGTCAGACTGAGAGTAGATCAGTTCAAGTTGTTGCACTCTCATTATCATCTCCTCCTTTGAAAACACTCCAGAATTTGCTACATCCTTAGAGATGCAAGGCACCAAAGACTTCAGGAACCACTCCAGCAAGAAAGTCAGTGGGACCTAGACCTTAATCAAGCTCTTTCAACCTTGTCATTCTCGAATGTGATTGGAGATATGGTCATCCTTAGTCTTCTTAAAGTTGGCCAGCAATTCAGTGACGGCATCGTATCACACAAGTAACTGGAAATGGTTAAAGAAGACCATCGCCAAGTCGTTAAAGTAAGAATACCTCAATCAATCGAGTTGAATGTACCATTTCATGACATCCCCAATAAGAGTGCATTGAAAAATTCCCAACTGGATAGATTCATGTCGCAGTGATTTTGATGAGCACCATAAGTGAAAGGTTGTCAAGTGATCACCTAGGTCTTCGCCAGGCTTCCTTCAAATTTTGGAATATCCAAGGGAAACTTAGTCAACATAGGGGGCCAACACAGATCATGAAAAATTGGGTTGTTGACTACCCTTGACAAGTCTGGCAGAAGCAATGTCGCTAGAAACGGTAGTTTAGGTTGAGTACTATGTATAGGAAAAAGGGGTCCTGGAATTTGACTAACACCAGGTTGCCAAGAAAAGTTGTACTGCTAGCCAGAATTCTAGTAGAAATTGTGGCCTTGACCAGCGTATGGAAACTACATTTGTTGGGATATCATCGAATGAATCTCATAATTGGATGACATGGCTTGGGCGTGGATTGCTCTCTGCATTGTATTACAAGGATTTTGGAAGGGGTTTCCCCCAGCCAATCCTACAAGCATAGGTATTGAACCTTGCTCGGGGTTCCATTGACCATGGAAGGGGTTTCCCCTGATCGACATCCCTTATGAGGGAACTGATCCTTGCCAAGGATTCCAAATCCCCTGATAGGAGAAAACTCTTGTACTTTCTCCCTGTGTAGGAATAGTGCCCTGCACGGGGTTCTGTTTCCCAAAATCATGGTTTCCCCCAAACAAAGAAAAAGCGTTGTTCCAAAATGCATCGAACAAAGAGAATGGCATAGATCCCACCGACGTAGTGTAAGACAAAGGTCCTAAAATTCCTTATCCAAACAAGTTGTAATTATCATTCGGCCCGATGGGTTGTTGGAAAGCACCACCGAGCAAGGGGGAAGGAGAAGTTATATGACCCCCACCGTAATGGATAGCATTGAAGGGGACTGAAGTTCCCATGGTAGACCCTTACATGGGAGCAGTTGAGCTCCCTGCCCCCAGACCCATGTTCTGTAAGGTGGAGTAGGTAAGGAATGAGTTAGAATCAAAGATGGGCATCCCTATTGGATTACTGAGAGGGGGGGTGAATCAGTAATAACATAATTATAATCCTCTTTCTTCAAATGTTATATTAATGTAGAATTATTATCCAATAATGAGCAGTAATAAATAAACAATCACACACATGCACAGTACACCAGTGTTTTACGTGGAAACCCAAATTGGGAGAAAACCACGGAATGCTTTTTTTTATATGTCTTGAAGAATTACATTCATTGGAAGCACCAACTTCCTTTGTTTTCCAGCTACAACTGGAAGGAGGCTCCAACCTCCTAGTTTCTCAAGCTACAACCTGAGGGAAGCTCCAACTCCCCAAATCTATGGCTACAACCAGAAGGAGAATACAACCCCCAATTTTCTCTAGCTACAATC
>JASDQU010173864.1:0-18218 GCA_032191745.1 Picea mariana | reverse complement strand
TTATAAGAAGATTACTTATTAATCAATAAATAATGCCTTTAACATTTAACTTACAGTAATACATTTAACCAATAAATATACAATCACATAAATGAAAGAGTGACACAATGATTTTTCATGAGGAAACACAAAAGGGAAAAACCTCTTCTTCTTATGAATGAAAGGCAAGCTCCAACTCCTCTTTACATTCTTATTTTATCTGAGCTACAACCCAGATGAGGCTGCTACCTCTGTTTCTTCATCACCTACTGAATGGAAGCTACAACTCCCAGATGTACAAGCACCAACTTGTATAGGAGACTTTTACATTCGCCCCTTGCTCCTCCCTACCACCCTGGAATCCTTCTCTGTCACTAAGAACCTGCAAACCAACTCTTTATCTTCTCTAGCAAAGGATTCATCATTCAAGTCCTCTCTGTTTATATAATCATATCAAAATCCATTCTTCTCCCCTTGATCTCTGTTATATCTTCATCATTTCTTATCACTGTCCCTGTATGATTTTATTTCGGTTTTATATTCATTTATAGAAATGAATTTTACCTTAGAGCTACGGCTGTACTATTAATCACATACGCACCAACCACACATAGTCATTGCGTGTTTCTTTTATACACTACAACCTCTTTAGTTACCCCTCAAATCCCTAGAACAACACTTTAGCAACTGAAACGCCAACCGTCCAAGAACCATGATTCGGTTCTACTAACTGAATCGTAACTGAACAATTAATCATGAAGAGCAGCAGTAGCCCTTCGATCATATTTCCAAGTATCCAACATCATTGGATTACAAGCACAGGGTCTCGCATTAATTTCGCCATTTCTCATTTCGGTATTTCGACATTTCGACATTCCTGTGGTGAAGAGTCTCGACACTCCAAGTCGCAATCCCCGAAATGGATCTAGATCAACGGTCCACAAAACTTCATAATCTGACCCCTTCTTTTCTTAATCGAACGACTGACGATATTTTGGCATTTTTCCCTTCGAGTCATCGTGACTCCAACATTATAAAATTCATGATCACAAAATCTATGAAGTGATCGGACGGTTCACATAACCCACTGAGATGGATGTTTGATGGGATTTTGGAGTTTTTCCTTTCGAGTTTTCGAGACTCACAATAGTCCCTTTCGACATTTTGGAGTTTGAGACTTTGTGATGGTGGAGTTTATGCTTGCTATGTAAAACCCCGAAATAGAAAGTTTCGATGTGACGTAAACCTGTTGATGTCACATGTGGATTGACACATGCCGAATAGCTGCCACATGTCACTCTGATTCGTGACTTACATGTGCCTGAAATGTTGAATCAACTTGACACTTGTCATTGCCTAATTGTGCCACGTGTCCTTAGTTGAAGTGGTTTGCTGATGTGGTTTGTTGATGTGTCTGTTTTGGGATTTCGAGGTTCACCACTTCAAAGGTTAAAGTTCCTTTGATCTTTGATTTCCTGGTATGAGAAACTCCGAAATAGAGTCTTTGACATGCTCTGATCTTTCACATTTTGCGATTTCATCATTCTTGTCGTGAGTGTCCTTGACACCTCCAACTCCTAGTATCTGAAACTTTGAAATGGAGATTAAGTCGTGGTTTCTCATTTCGTGATTTTCTACTGTGAATTGCTTCCTTGACTCCTCCAACTCCTGGCATCCAAAACTCCGAAATGGAGTTTACGCTTATGATCTTGCCATGCGATCATCGTTGCATTGTTGGTCTTGCCACTTTCTCTTATTCTTCATTGTCAGGCTGAGCTTGCCATCAATGACAAACAAATACTCTTCCTTCTGTCTGCCCGTAATAAATATGCCAACAACACGGTGCCTGTGCAAACTGACCAACAAAATCCCCCTTTGGCATTTTAAAGTTTGACATTAATGACAAAACCAAGTCCTGTGCAAACTGCAAGCCCTACCAACAGTTCTCCTATGCTCTCTTAGGCTCTCTTACTCTATAGATTTTATATCTTACAAATGAGAAGAATCATACAATACAATACACACAAGGGAGATTTATCAAGTTTTCCCTCCGACAACCTCAAGCTATCTTATCGCAATAAAGACTACAACTACTTTACATTGATTACATTAATTGCCTCCAACCAATAGATGAGATTAATCTCTCAAGATTTGCCTTACAATCCCCAAAACATTTAAGAGCACTTATGTCTCTCTAGATATTACATTAATGTGCCATGCTTTTGAAATTCAAAATATCTTCAAAAATGTGCGTTGGTGCGTATCCAACTGTCCTCTGCTTGCACTTGCGTGCGATGCTCCTGCATGAGTTTGACATGGGGGGTGGCCTTGAGGAGAGAAAATGTAATATTTTCTCTATTGAAAAAGTCATGGACAGAATAATATCCTTCTAGAAGGTTTAAGCATTTATCTACACCATCTACATCTATTTTACCTTCAAATATAGGAATATAAAAATTGATATGTACCTTGAACGGGACGACACCTCCACTTGATTTGGATGTGTCACTTGTCAACAATCATCTAAGGATCTGTGAAATATATCCATCATCTCGTTCCTTTTTTCCTCAAGGGATTCCTTGAGAAACACTTTGAAAGGATCTCATGTCCCATTGTCTTTATTTTTTCCTAACATGGACAGTTTCTTGGCCGTTTGAGAGAAATTGTCCTCAAGAGAAACAAGCTCGGGACCCAACTCTTTATACCCTAACTGCGTCAGGGACATGCATTAAAAAAATGACAAGGAGGAGACCACTCTGATACCACTGATCCAGATTTATGAGAGGAACAAAATGAAACCATAGATTTATAATATTAACATAAAGACACTATAAACAATAATAGAGATACAACAAAACTTGACTTCTATTAAATAAGAAATATGATGAAAATTGTAAAATGGACTAAAAACAAGCTTGCTAGAATGGTGGCATCTTATCTTTGAGAAGAGATGTGATGGATATGCTCATTCTCAAGAAGATGAGTACAATGAGGCTCAGAAGGAATTTATACAATAAACATCAATTCCAAAACCCTAGACATCCAAAAACCTAACCCTAGGTGATGAAGCACCAAAAGTCATGTGGGCCCTATTGGGGTAAGTTAATACACCAACTTCCCGAGGTTATAACTTTTGCATACGATCTTTGTTCAAGGCACACAATAGCTCGTTGGAAAGGTCTTGATGGGGATCTTCATTTAGGGGGCTCAATCAAAGCCTTTAATTATCATTGAGGTGCTCGATCGTGAAAAAATGTCGTTTAGGCCCTCAAAATGGCCCTTGAAGTTTGGGGCCTGAAAAAATGCTAAAAATAGTAAGTTGGCAAAAAAATGTTTTGAGCCAGTTAGAAAAGGTTGGTGGCCACTGAGATCCTCCTAGATCAGCCCAAGACCCTTATTTTATTCAAAATATTATAGGCTTAAAACCCAATATTATTGCTTCCCCTTTCACGACACTTGGAATTTTTCTCGTCTTCCATGTTCTCTTTATTTCTCCATACTTAGAAAATTTTCAAGTCCTTTTAGACTTTCAGACTCACTCACCCCTCCCCCTCACCTTCCTCACTCCCATTTTCCCCCCTTATCTCACACTTATATTATTTTTAACCTTAATTCGAACTCGCGAGGAAGGACTCACCCACATCCCCCTCATTCCTCACTCCATCCACTAGCCTGATACTCCAACACCTACAAACATAGCTCATCCTCACCACTCCATACTTAGAAAAATTCTAAGTCCTTTCAGACTCACCTCACCCCTCCCCCTCACATTCCTAACACCTATGATTCTGAAAGTCTGATTCCCTTATTTCTCCCCTCCCCTCACCTCACCCTACGTCATCCTAATCTCACCCATTCCCTACAAATTTTCCCTACCTAACTACCCACTATTTCCCTCTTTCCTACAATCGTTCACTCCCCCTTTCAACATTATACTTTAACCTTTCTTTTTATTATTATTTTATTTAATTTATTAACCAATTATTTTATTCCACATTAAAACTTATGAAGAGATGACAAGTGGTAGGGTATTATTGGTGCCACATAATAGCTTATGGAGGGAGACACATGGCATATTTTTATTGAAGACACATGGCACACTCTTATTGGATACACATGGAATATTTTTAACCTATCACATGAAGACATGTGTCATCTCATAATTGGTGACATGTGGAAGTATACCAGTGGCGACAAATGGAAATATCCGGTTGGCACATCAACATGATGACTCAACATTGAATTGGCATTTAAAAATTATATTTTATTGTCCAATTTCCAAGGGTGGTCAAATTAAGTCCATGGCTTGTTCTTCTTTGTTCCTTGTCAATTGTACATTAAAATTTACATTTAAAAAATTGAAACCTATTAATTTCACATGCACGTGGGATGCGTTTTATGAATAAAGGTCAAATTTCATGAAGAAAAGGATGAAATTCATCTAAGGGATGAGATTTACCCATCAATTTTGATTGACGGTGGCTGAGTGTTAATCTCCTGGAGGCCATAACTCGAGTTATGGGTGTCAGAATCACAAAACATTTATACTACTGTAAATATATTTAGATGAAGAAGATGATGGTATATGTTTAAATGGATTAAAGTAGCCACATTTTTCCCAAAAATAAAAGTATCAGTCCGGTTAATTTTTAATGGGCCTGCGTGAAAACTCAACTTCATGAGCTCATATCTTGAGATCCGGGCGACGGATTTGGGAAAAATTTATATCGTTGGAAAGATACGACAATGAATATCACATATGAAGTGATTTACATGGTTAAAAGGTTGACTATATCTTCCATAAAATTAAAACAAAGTCCCCCTCTTTAAAAGGGAAATTAGTTGAATTTTGAAAATAAAAGTTTATTTAAAAACTTTTATTAAAAAAGGAAAGGGATCCATTTAAAAGTTACTAATGTTAATTATGTGAATTAATTAATAAGAACTTAAATGAGGAATTAATTAAATAATATTTTTCAAGAGGAAAAGTGTACGGTAATTTCAAGAGAGAAAAAAAACCCTAACTACTCAAGTATTTAAAAAATATCATCTTAAAAAGACAAGAATGGCTTCATCAAGGGATCCAATAATAAAAATTGTCAGATGGGAAGGGAAGAATATTAGATGAAGAAAAATGTACAACCATGAATACACACCAAAGCTTCTGCTGAAAGAAAAAATATCTCCATCTTCTCCACTCTTTCTATTCTTCTACACCATTTCTCATAACTTTATTCTTGAATCTCTAAATTGGGCACAAGGCTGAGTTCTTGAATGTTCTTCTCATATTATTCCAAAATATTTTTCTTGTATGATCATGGATAATTTATAGACATATACATGACTGTCAAATATTTTGTAATGAAGAACATTTTTTATGAATAAACTCCACAAAGAATTTCTTTGGGGTTTATTTCAACCGTATCTTGTAACTTTGAGTCTTAAGTTTGAGGTATTTGAGATTAACCTATCAAATTATCTTTTGATCTTGATAGTAATACTCTTTTAAAAATCTTTGAGATGATCAAATTATTTTCTCCTATTTTTCATGATGGATGCATTTATATATGATTAAGAAGATTGTGTATGTGATGTTGATCACAAATAAATTATGATGTTGAAACCCTCCTTCAATATTTTCATTTGTTTCAAGAATTTTTGCTGCATACAAATATCAGATTAGGTTATTGAAGAACCATATCATTTCATAATTTCAAGCAATAAATATCTATGGTTTGCTGCCTTAGAATTCTCCTAATCCAAGATAACACATATATATGTTTTATCCCAAGAGGAGTACCACCTCTCTAAAAATGCAGGGGGATTCATATCCTTGTGAGGTTTTGATTTTGGTCTGGATGGATTTGAGCGTCAACAAAACCTTCTAGAAGTAGAACCTTCTAGTAAGCCCTCTCACATTTATTATGTTCATACTAATATATCTAAATACCATAGTGGGCATTATTTAATAATATAGTGGACCTAGTCCACCTTACATTGAATGGCCTCCAATATTAAAAATATGGGCCCTTTTCTCCCCCCATTACCTCTCTATCTATACTAGACTCTCACTCACACTTTCTCACCCCCTGTTTCACTCTACCCATTTCTTCATCCTTCCCTCTTTATTCTCCTCTCTTTGACCTCTCTCTCTCTCTCACTCACTTGCTCACTTTCTCACTGGATTTATGTCTCCCTCTCTCTCTCTCTCTGTGATCTTCCCTTCTCTCCCTCTTTCCCTCTATCTCTTCCCCACTCTTAACCCCCCTCTTTACCTCTCTCTCCCTCCCCAATATCCCCCCCATTTCCACACTCTCTCTCCCTTCACTTTTTCTTCTTTACCTGTTACGAGGGAAAAACTCTATATGGCCAAGGGTAAACCACAATAGACAGGTATGACTAAAGAAATCAACTCAATTCCAACATATGCTATATAAGCTAATGTGCAAGATAAGAAAAAGGCCTACCTCGATCCAACATTTGATAGTGTTCCACCGTTGAGCACTTCGACCCAAAGCTTTATACCTGCAATAAGTTCTTACCAAACGAGCAGAGCAAGTATCTAGTGATTATGTAAAAGGGTTATCACATTAGATAGCATAATCCATCAATAAAAATTACAAACATGCCCATGGATAATAATCATATATTTTCAATATACCAATAGGACGGGAAAGAAGTATTTCTATTAATAATTGATCAGTAGAAGTGACAACATTACAGACTTTCGTGTCGGCACGGTTCGAAATGAAGAAACCAGGTTCCTTCCAATTGGTCCTCCACCACTTCAATCCTCCACCAAAGGCAAGCTCACAAGAGAGAGTCAATGAGGGTCTCTCAACAATAGGGAAATAGATTGGGGGCTAAACACTGTGTTCAGACTTGAGGGACAAAGGGATGCAGACTCAATATGAAGTAATTTCTCCAGAGTAACTTTTCTCTCAAAGTTGAATGCTTTCTCCTCCTTTTCCATAGCTCAATATTGTGCTTTTATAGCCTTCAAAATGAAACTAAAGGGCCGAGTCAGAACGTTTCCAGTATGTGTAAGGTCAAGGATTAGAGATCTTCTGTCGTGACATGGAAACCCGACTTCATTTTTGTATTTTCTAGCACAAATCACGATGTACATGGGCTGTAGTGGAGCAGCTAGCATATACGCATTTTGCATAACTGATAGGGAGCGTATATGTGGAAAAATGTGTATTTTTGGCTATGGATTCATCAAAAAGGGATGACAAGTCTACATAGGGAAATGGAAAAAGGGCCTCTTTGCAAGATAGCAATGGTGAGGAAAATCTCTCTATAACGGATGCCCCCTAATGTGTGGGATCAGAGGAGTATCTGCGATGGCTGAAATACATTATAAATAACCCAGAAGTGGAGTGGTAGAGAACCATCTGGACGAACTCAATTTCTTAACACATTATGTACTGACTTTGTATACATGGCTGCCAAGAATACAATGCAGATCCATGTGGAAAATATACCAAACCAGTGTTCATGGCCATGAATAGGCAAATATGAATGTGGTTGTATGCCAAAAGTTGTCATAGTCACAAAAAAGGCCCAGTGAAACTAATCTCAAAATAAATCTGAAGATATATGTATACCATGAAGTACAATATGATCTCCCATGATCACTAAAGTCGAATAGGTGTTGGTCCAATGAAAGAGAAGCAACAAATCAGGAAAGTTGCGGCCACATAATGATGTCTTCAAGTCTTCTACACAATCCGCCAAGGTGCAAGTCTACATCATGTGAAAAAAGGAATTGAGTTAGAACATGATGAGACATCGTTTGATTACTGGTCATAAAGTCATGTATTGAATTTTGTTATGAGGGAAAAACTCTCTATGGCCAAGTGTAAACCACAACAGATAGGTATGACTGCAGAAATCAACTCAATTCCAACATATGCTATATAAACTAATGTGCAAGATAAGAAAGAGGCCCACCTCGATCCAACGTTTAATGGTGTTCCACCGTTGAGCACTTTGACCCAAAGCTTTATACCTGCAATAAGTTCCTAACAAACTAGCAGAGAAAGAATATAATGATGATATAAAGGGGTTAGCACATTAGATAGCATAATCCATCAATAAACATTACAAACATTCCCATGGATAATAATCATACATTTGCAATATACCAATAGGACAAGAAAGGAGTATTTATATTAATAATTGATCAGTAGAAGTGACACAATTATAGACTTCCGTGTCGGCACGGTTCAAAGCCAAGAAACCAAGTTCCTTCCAACTGGGCCTCCACCACTTCAATCCTCCACCAAAGGCAAGCTCACAAGAGAGAGTCAATGAGGTTCTCTCAACAATAGGGAAAGATCTTGGGGGGTGAACATTGTGTTTAGACTTGAGGGACAAAGNGGATGTAGACTCAATATGAAGTAATTTCTCCAGAGTAACTTTTCTCTCAAAGTTGAATGCTTTCTCCTCCTTTTCCATAGCTCAATATTGTGCTTTTATAGCCTTCAAAATGAAACTAAAGGGCCGAGACAGAACGTTTCCAGTATGTGTAAGGTCAAGGATTAGAGATCTTCTGCCGTGACATGGAAACCCGACTTCATTTTTGTATTTTCTGGCACAAATACCGATGTACATGGGTTGTAGTGGAGTAGCTAGTGTATACGCATCTTGCATAGATGATAGGGAGCATATATGTGGACAAATGTATATTTTTGTCTCTAGATTCATCAAAAAGGGATGACAAGTCGTCATATAGAAATGGAAAAAGGCCCTATGTGCAAGATACCAATGATGATGAAAATATTGCTATAATAGATGCCCCCTTATGTGTGAGATCAGAGGAGTATCTCCGATGGTTGAACTGCATTATAAATAACCCAGAAGTGGAGTGGTAGAGAACTAGTTGGACGAACTCAATTGCTTATTACATTATGTACTGACTTTGCATACATGGCTGCCAAGAATACAATGCAGATCCATGTGGAAAATATACCAAACAATTGTTCATGGCCATTAATAGGCAAATACAAATGCGGTTGCATGCCAAAAGTTGTCATAGTCACGAACAAGGCTCACTGAAATCAATCTCAAAATCATTCTGAAGATATCTATATACCATAGAGTACAAACTAATCTCCCATGATCACTGAAGTCAAATAGGTGTTGGTCCCATGAAAAGGAAACGAGAGCTCAGGAAAGCTACAACCACATAGTGATGTCTTCAAATCTTCTACACAATCTGCCAAGGTGCAATTCTACATCATGTGAAAAAAGGAGTTGAGGTTGAACATGATGAGACATCGTTTGATTACCAGTCATTGAGGTATACTGTTAACAAATGTGAGACAACCTACCAATAATGAAAGTAGGTATCAAGGCATCGATTACATTTCTACAAGTGCGAATAAAGGATTCGGTGTCGAACACTTGAGAAATCCATTGAACATGAGACATTGATGTATTCCCATCTGTCAATGGTGAGAGAGCCTGCCACTAATAACTACGAGCCTCAAGGTACTCATAAAACTCTATGTCTCATATCCAGAATAGATGAGCTGAATTCGATGGAAAGAGACCTACTGAAAGGAGAGCATTAAGGCATCTCTCATTAGTAAGCACGAGGAACAAAGCAAGAGCTTCATGATTTGGTGGATATCGGATGAAGAACATGTTCACGAACCAATGACCCTGTGCCTCTTTCGTGTGTATTAAATGAAAGAGGTACATGAAAAAGGCCCTCTGAATAGCAGCCAATGATGAAAACTGTTGAAAAAGGCGAGGAAACCATCAATAAGGCTAATGGCATCCAAGACACTACACAAATCCCAAAGTGTGAATAGATGTCTTGCCGTCAAACACAAGGGAAACCACCCAATCAATGACCAATGATGAAATGTCGATTGCTGGGTTCAAGGTGACCTACCAATGATGAAAGTAGGGCTAGGGTGCATAATAAGAACATAGTATTATGTGATTATGAGACAAACTGAGCGTATGCCCGACATGCAAAGTCAATATTTCTGAGGAGTGGCCGATGCAAGTTGATAGACTTCCTTTGAACAAGATCATGAGACATATGGTGGACTTTGGTAGCATGGACTCAATGATGTGACTATTAGATGCAAGAGGCATCAATAATGTTCTCTATAGGGACTGGAAGAGTAACCAGTCGGTAGAGAAAACTCTGTAAGTAGATCAGCTTCCTAAAGCCATGCTAAACTCAAAATTATGATGATGCAAGGACTCAATAACTTTGTGCTCTATTCAAAGGTGCCACGACTGCCACCAATTACAATATAATACTCCCTTCCTTCCCGTCTATTTTTTTTTTCATAACATATGAATGCTATGATACAGAGGAGGGAATGAGTGTCGCAAGTAAGAAAAACTAGTTCCATCAGTGGATCATACCTATACTCAATGCATGGGAATGCATGCAGGAGATGGACACTTGGGGTGAGGTTCCCTCCAGGGTATAGGGTGTCAAATTGAAAAGGATATAAACAAGGCTCTGCTTGGTTGAGGATGCAAAAACTTCTTAGGCAACGACTTATAACACAAAGCAAGAACCAGCTAAAGGCTCAATACTACAAGCGAGGGCATGAGATGCAATCACAACTTAACGCCAAACAATGTCCTTTTTTATGTCTTGTAGTCTACTTGGTGTGAAAAAGGGGTAAAATTGTGTGAAATAGACGTCTTTTCAAATCCAATCCTCATACACTTCGTGTCATGAGGATGAAGCTTAAAATATGTAACCGAATATATAAATTTGATAATTTTTGATCTGTAAAAGATTTCACCTCCTTGTGTTTCACGACTAAGACTGTTTAAATAGTCATGGCAAGGATGGTGGAAGTAGTAGAGAGATAGCATTTCACAGCACGTGAAGCAGTGTTACATATAGTAGAACATATCTTGAGTTGAGGTTTAATAGAACAATGTCATTTGTTTCCATGTCTTGATTATTTATGAATGAATGTGAGTTTAGTTGTTAGTATAGTTTCATGTTTTGAGGTTTTGAGTAAGAGTCATGTGTGGATTAAAGGACAACTTACTGTAGACTCCATTCGCTGACCTGTTGAAGAGGCAAGGGCCCACCACCCAACAAAGGTCAACATCCTTATATATTTGTGTTAGCATTTGATTTCAATAGTATAATTGTTAAACTAGTTGAAGATTTGATTCTTTCAGATGAGAACAGTATAGTTCAGTTTAGGATTTCAATTATATAATTGATTAGGGATATTTATTTACTCTGTTTTACATATGCTCTATTTCTGTTCTTATGAATTTGATTTTTCTTAATGGATATGGATGTTGGCAACAATAGTCAAACATAATTGAAAAAGGACTAGTGAAGTTCACAATAGAATATTGTGAACCACAACATACTCAATATACTGGCTATCAAACTACCCATGCTATGTCTTGATGATTGATGTGTGATGATTAATGTGTGATTTCCCATTCAAGAGTGTGATTGCATAGTTAGTTTTTTGGGTCAGATAACAGAGTTGATCTGTCAAAGGACTCCATCTCATATTTTCATGTGCCCCAATGGAGTAGATAACTTCTCTGTGAAAGGCAACCAAAGCATGTTTCAGTTTGTTTCTTAATCCAGATTATTTCTATACTCATGACATTAGAATTTCCTCTCTTACTTGTGTCTTGTAACTCTATTGATTACGAATCCCAGATTGATAATTAATGAGTGCATTACACTAATCATATAAGAAACACAATATCACTTGCGTACTCCTTTCATAATACGAGGCGGTGGCTCTGGTTTTTCGATCTGCAAGGGTGTCTCTGGAGGAGGGGAAGAATCTAGACCAGTTCCTGTCTGTGTAGAACTGTAATCACGATATAAAGTGACTACATTAACCTGAGAATTGACCATATTGATGCACAAATGATCACCGTCTTGTGTTGGTGGGTTTTGACTCCCACCGGCCACATTTCCGGCATTTGAGGAGCTCAAGGCCATGTGTTTGTTATGTGGAAAAGGATTTGTTAGCACGACGGTCGGTAGAGATAATAGACTCATAGCTTCCGCAAGTTTGGGGCATAAATGAGTAAGCTGATCGTCTGTGAAAATCTTATAGGGGAATTTCACCTTATGCCTTTCTTTCTTTCCCTCACCATCATTATTAGTCGTCCTCTCATTATTACCATTGTCCTTGAGTTTATTATTCTTCCAACCCTTATGATTATTATTACATCCTTTCTTCTTATCCTCACCTGGTTTCTTGTTACAATTTAGGTCGGTCGACAATTGCACAGAATGCACATCCGATGACTGAGTGGGATTGGAAGACACAGACAAAGTTGGCCCTCCAATAGACTGGTTTATAGACAACTCTTTCAAGTGGGTTTTCACCGAGTCTGTGGATCTTACATTGGTGGAGCCTACAATTCCATCAGCATGAGGTATAGGGTTTTTTATAGGGTCATAGTTTGACCTTGGTGCATCCAGAAGAATATCGAATAACATCCCAGACTGAGGATATATAAGATCTAACTGATCAACTTTGAAGGTTGCTTCTTCCTCAGATGTAACCCCGGATGTAGCAACATCCTTCGAAATAGGAGGGGAACCATTCTAATAGGAATTATGGGGGTATGCAGGTCTTGATCAACCTCTTTCGTCTACGCCACTACTGGATGTGATCTGCGATATGAGTGGGTTTGTCTTGGCACAAGGTTGACAGAAGTTATAGGCTAGCAACGTAACGGACAAGCAATTGGAGGTGGTTAAGGAAGACTAAAACCATCTGACTAAAGGTCCTGTATTCCCCCCTAGGTAGCTCGATATAAAATTTTGCGGCAACCCCCATGAGGGTGCGTTGAAACAATATTAACTGAATGGAATCGTTGATAAGGAAATTTGAAGAGTACCATAGGTGAAAGGTGGTAACGTGATCACCAATATCCTCGCCATTCTTTCCTTTGAATTTCGAAATATCTGAAGGAAGCTTGGTGGGAATAGGGGGCCATGTAGGATCATGACGCACAGGGTCATTCATCAACTTATACAAGTATGGCAGGTTGATCATGGCCAAAAAAGGGAGACAAGGTTGTGACATCTAGCCCCAAGCTCCCTGGAAAGATTGTGTTTGGGGAATCGCAACCCATCCAAGGTTCTGGTAAGCACCATGGCCTTGTCCGGGATTGTAAGACCCTCCTCCAGTATGATTCATAAGAGTTAGTTTTGGCACCATTCTAGTAGGAATAATCTGATGGGGGTTATAAAAACTACCCAAGCCGGAGTGGCTCTGGGTTGGGGGTTTCCAAAGGTGTGAAACTGACCCCCTTTGGGTGTGAATCCAGAGGATAAAGGTGGATTTGTCATACCAAATGTGTTGGTCAGAATCGATACTGAGGAGGTGGGTATAAAGGATGGAACTTGAGCAGAAGATTGTCTGCCATGTTGTTTATTCCATCCAAAAGCGACAAGATTAGACCCAGGATTGAGAGGAGGAAAGCCTCCCATGGTAGGACTTGTTTGAGGGACATCAGTACCACCAAATGATAATGGAGTATAAGGAGGAGATGTTCCCCCGAGTCAAATGATAGAATTAGGGCCAACAAATGGGATGGAGTTTGAGAAATGCGAAGTAAAATTTGGCATGCCATAGGAAAAAGGACTAGAGGCCATAGGGATGGAATGAACGTTATAGCTCGATGAATGACCAAGAGACGCAAACAGGTTTGTGCCAATAGGTTGAGTATTCACTATAGGATGGGAAACAGTGATGATAGGTTCCTTCGACACTAAAACCATTGTGGTTGTAGGATTTTAAGGGGTACCATTAACTATAGTAGGCATGGGAGTTGAAGGGATCCCAATATTTTGATGACTCGGTTCATTACTCATCCTTGTAGAATCACAAGTCTGATAAGTGGAGGTGTGTGTACCAAGTTTAATAACTCTATGCATTTTAGAAGGAAAAGACTCAAAATGCGGTGGTAACTGTAACAAGTTGCGAGACCAACGAGGAATCTATTCTGACTCCATGATGACTCAAGATGCGAGACATAGAAAAAAATTCTAAGGCCAACTAGTAATCAAAGAGCACACCAAAAATAATTAAATGGCTAATATGCACACAAACATGATAAAGTGGCTGAAAGGGGCCTCCCTCCCTAAAGAAGGTATGCCTCACCCAAGAGGGGCCTGAGACTCCCTGATAAAGATCGGAGGTATCAGAATCAGTTATAAGGGCCCTCGTGGGCTTAACAACCAGTCAGTCAGATTCCCCTGAAGAGGTAATCCTTGATAAAGGTTGTGTGTTTTTTGACCCTTATCTGACCTAGGGTACCTGTAGAATAACCCCTGTAAGTAACCTATGTGGCACCTAAGTCAAGAAACTAATCAACCACAGTATAACCAATGTATAGGCGAATAGTCGTAAGTTAGATCCACTGTATGGGTAGGGTAGCAAAGCCCAAAACCTTGAAAGCACTGCTTTTCACGGAGGTAAGGACACTATCAATATCCTTAGATACAAATAGATCCCTAAAAATATCTCTGACACTAGGAAGGTATCGAGGGGATATCCCTTCAACCGACCTCACGCGACCTCGTGTTTAACTCTAGTGTACGCAGAGCCTCCTGATATTACCGATTATACAATGGATTTCTCCACTCCCTTAGACAAACACATATGTTGATTTAATAGCCTTGGTGAAGTTTAGTCACAAAATCCTATTCCAAGGCTCTAAATCCTAAGCTAGTTGGTGCACCCTAGAAAATAAAATCATTACTAATCAATTTTAAATCATAGCATTAATTTTAATGGCCTTCCTTACTCAAAAGGTGCGGTCGTGAAACTAGTGATGTTATGACTCAACGAAGTAAAATAAATTAATATGAATATAATGCAAAGTCCTAACTTCAATTTCCAATGAATGATATGCTTCCTAAAAATGAAATTCTCAATTCAATTATGCAATTCTAAATAAAATGCAATATTTCTTTACATGTGCTAAGATAAATGAAAAAAGACTCCAGAGATAAAAATGCCAATCAATGTAAAATGCCTAATATTTTTATATTTTCAATATAAGAAAAATGAAAATGCAAGGATTGAACAATAGCTTGATATAAAGACTCTACTGTGTATAGACAGGGACAACCTAAGTAGGATATCAAGGAGAAAAACACCCAACCCAAGGTGCAAGGACAATCAAAATGAAAAGATGATGAGAAAGGCACCACCCAAAAATTCAACCAAAGACAGGTTTCCTGTCATACCACAGAGACTTAACAATCACTACAAAGACCCAAGGAGACTCAACAATCATCAAAACCTACTCAGCAACCACCAAACCCAACAATCAAGCAACAAATGTTGATGTACGCGACTATTGAAGAGAAAATCGTGTATGTACGCAGCTTGCAAGAGGACATAACGCATATGTATGTGACTGTCAAGCAAAAAACCGTGTATATGTGTCAAAACACAACTAGGATAAGGAGAAGGCTAAAAGACTTAGACCCAGAGTGAACAGAAACTGTCAAGCAATCATACGACAAGAAACTCAATATGAACGAGAGAAATCTAAGGAGAAAAACACTCCAAACCCCAAAAAAGAAGATTCCATCCCCAATATGGTCACCAATTTTGTTACGAGGAAAATCTCTCTATGGAAAGGGGTAAACCACAATATATGGAAATGACTACAGAAATCAAATCTATTCTCAAGTATTCTATATAGACAAATATGCTAGCAAGACAAGATAAAAGGCCTACCTCTTCTGGATGTTCGATGAATTCCGCCATTGAGCACTTGACCCAAAGAAATACACCTGCAACTAGTCCTCAACAACCAAGAAACAAAAACATATGGTGATAATATATAATGTTAGCACATTCAATAGCATAATCCATCAACATTCATAACAAATACGCCCATGGAATAATAATTCAAATATTTGCAAGATAATAATTGGACAAGAATAGAGTATTTCTATTAAGATATAATCAATAGAAGTGAATAAGTTATAGACTTCCTTGTCGGCACGGTTCGGAACTGAGAAACCAAGGTCCTTCCAATTGGGCCTCCACCACTTCAATCCTCCACCAAAGGTAAGCGCATATAAGAGAGACAATGAATTTCTCAATCAATAAGGGAAGAGCTTGGAGGTTGAACAATGTGTTCATACTTAAAGGACAAAGGGATGCAGACTCAATGTGAAGTGAATGATTTCTCCAGAGTAACTTTTCTCTCAAAGTCAAATTCTTTCTCCTCTTTTCCATAGCTTGGATTTGGCCCATTTATGGCCTTCAAGTGGAACTAAAGGGCCAAGTTGAAATGTTTCCAGTAAATGGAATGCCAAGAATCATTGATCTCGTGACGTGACATGGAAACCCGACACCATTTTTCAATTTTGGGCACATTTCCCGATGTACGCAGGCTGTAGTGGTGCAACTTGTATATACACATGTTGTATAGTAGGCAAGGTGTGTATATGTGGAAAAAATTATATTTTTAACTCTGGGATTTGTAAAAGTATTTTAAGTCTACATATGGAAATGGAAAAAGGCCTTTTGTGTAAGATTGCATGGGGTTAGGTAAATCTTTCTATAACAACCTCTCCCTCCCTCCATCCCTCTCTCTCTCCTACATATACCCCTTTCTGACCCTCACTATATCTTCTCTCTCCCGCCCAACCTCTATGTCTCTCTCACACTCTCACTCACTGTTAAGCCCTAATATTGGCTCATTACCCTTTAATTGGGGCATATTGTATTAGTAATGTTATTTTATTTATGTCGGCTTTAGGCCATTAGTTGTAATTATTCCTCCTAGTCTCCTATATATACCAAGGATACATTTTCATTTTGAATCATCTTGTACTTTAACATTTAAATGGGGTAAAAGGAGGTTGCCCCCTCGAAGAGGATTATTATCTAAAATTATCTCTTTTTCAAGGCGTTGAGTACTTTTCTAAGGATTTTCTATGCTATATTGATATTTGGTTCTTAACATATGGTATCAGAGCTCAAGGTCTTGGGGTTTCGCTGCTACATCTGAGATACCTTGGCATTTTCACTATAACTTATTTTCTACAATGTTTCGGAAGGAACGACTTGGAGGATATTTAGTAGACGGATAAAGGTACGTTGGGTTGAAAATTAAGCTCCTGAGACCTTACAATTTCGGAGATACAACCTCTACAATATAGGATTCTGGAATCATCCTGCACTGAGTCATTGTGGAAGTTTCACTATAAAAACATTTATGTAATGTTTCAGACCCTAAACTCCAGAGGATATTTACAGAAATTAGTAAGGTATCTGTGGTAAAACGTTCATCTTCTGGTTCATCTTAAATTTGTAGATACACCCTGTGTAAGATAGGGTATCTGACTAGTCCTATTGACTAGTCTCAAGAAGGTGTTCTAGGTAAAACAATCATAACTTCTTCCTAGAGTATCCAAATTGTGTGGAACTAGCTTCATTGGATTGTGGACAGTCTGTAGTATTTCTGGTGCGTGTTTCAGAATTTATATCAATTATTTTGTGTGGGGCACACTATACAAGTGAGTTCTCCTGGAAAGGCCAAAAATCGGCAAGTTGTGGGGAAGTTACCATAAATTCCACTTGGCACATCCAATTTTGATTAGACCTGTGGCATTGCAGAGACGAAATATCATAGAAATACATAAAATAAAGTTTCATACCTAGAAGGGCCAAAACCTAGGAGATACAACAGAAGAAATATTGTCTAGCAGAACCACCTCAAAATCAAGGTTAAAAAGTGATACTTTGCCAACATGCCACCCAAAAAGGGAACTTCTACACCAAATAAGCCTCCAGAAAATCCTACTTGGACTCTTGATGAAGGTGAAGAAATGCGTAGGGACATAAATGAACTACAAAATAAGATGGATTCAATGGAAGCTAAGTTGGATACTAAGATGGATTCAATGGAAGCTAAGTTGGATACTAAGATAGATGGTTTAAAAGGGGAGATCATGGAAGTATTGAAAAATTTCGTAACAAAGATGACACCTGAAAGTGAAAATGCATCCCATGAAATTCATGATGAGGACACAAGGAAGGTGAATCAAGAATTGAGAAACTCCAACTTTGGTTTGAATACCAACCACGTTCCTAAGATCGATTTGAGGAAGTTTGATGGCAAGGACCCAATCACATGGATACTTCAAATGGAGCAATTCTTTGATCTCCATAATGTGCCACATACACAAAAGGTACGAATTGCTTCTTTATATTTAGAAC